>MU968382.1:22390011-22495324 GCA_034641835.2 Pinus albicaulis | reverse complement strand
AGGAAACTTGTTTAGAGCTGAGCCTTGTGGAGGTTTTAGTTCTGGGGAAAGTGCATTATACACACTGTTAAATCTAGTGCAATAATCTTGCACACTTTCCCCAGTGTTTTTATATAGATTTTTGCAATCAGAAAGGACTTGGAGAGGGTTTTTATTTACTTCCCATTTGTTTAAAAATGTTTGATGGAAGGCTTGGAGATCACTAATACTATGGGGGGTTAAACCTTTAAACCATTTTCTTACTTCTCCCCCCAGAATTTGAGAAAATAATCTAAGCTTGACAGAATCATCACCAATTTCATTTCTGTCAAAGTAGTCATTCATCTTATCCACATGTTGTGATGCAGTTGTAGCATTACTAGCATCATACAATGGAATTTTGGACTGATAGTCCTGTGGGAGACTGACTAATGGTATAGGAAGGACTAAGGGAGCATACCATGCTGCCATGATATATGGTGGGGGTGGATTCACATAAGGGAAAGTGGGCTGAAGTGGAGTGGTTTGGACAGTGGATGTAGGGTGAGCAGAAGTGGATGGACCAGGAATAGACTGATGAGCTGATCTTGGATGATAGACACCTAGGTTGTGAAGGAAATGTAAATCAGGAGGTGTTGTTTCTCTACTACCAGGATGTTTACTTTTTTCAGGAGATGAAAGTGAAGACTCAGAATCTAATTGATCTAAATCACCAAGAGACTTAGTTCTAAAGGGATTTACTAAGTCAACTTGTGATTGTTGTAGAGCTGAAAAATTTTCAGGGACTGAATTAGCTCTCAAGGGTGATCTGAAAACAGTTGACAGTTTAATCCTAGGAGACTTCCTAAGGATAATTTCTGGATTATCAAATATCTCAGGTGGATCAGGGTCAGGATGGGCTCTAGTATGAATCTTTCTAGAAGCCACTATGCTATGTTTTAGACCCAACTTTAAACAAGAAAAGTTCAACTAGATAAGACAATATTTAAGAGGTTAACTAATTTTGTTTCATAAATTAAAATCCTACTATCCTCTAACTGAATTTTAAACCATGTTATAATGACAAAGATTCTTCCCAGTGGATTCTTAAGGTCTGTCAAGGATTGTGGAGTCGCCAAGTGGAAGTTTTTAGCTCCTAAGGAGGTAAAAAGTTTTATGGTCCACCACCATGTTTATTGGATACCAATCTGAAATATTTTTGGTGTTTTTCTGAGTTATTTTTCAGTTGTGTGGTTTCTAAGAATATCCTAACTCTGTTTCAAAACTTAGCTATGGTTGTGAGACAAAGACAGTGTACTCTTATGGCTAAGCCAGCTGATTTTTCAAGGTTAGATAAAGCCTTATGAGAATCCTAGGGTTTGCCTAGTTTGTCACTGATTCAGACAAGTTTTATTACGATTACCATTCCTTGGTAGTGCTTGAAAAGGCTGCTCTTTACTCACCAGGTTTTATGAAATTTCTAAAGTAAACTAAGATGTAAATTTTACTTAGTTCCCCAGCGGAGTCGCCAGAAATGTTAGGTCCCTGTAATCAACAAGATTGGCAAAATTCTGACCACAGGGAGAAACATCATTTCAACCACTTTGGGATTCTAGGATCTAGCCCTCCTGAATCCAGAGAGGCATCTCTCCAATAAGTGCAAAGATGGATTTGTCTTTGAAGTTTGGGGTAATGATATTAGGCTATTCATGAAGGTCGAGGGTTTTGTTTTTTTTTTGGATGGTTGAGCATGGTTACTGTTTGAGGTGGAGAATCCTAAATGCAAAGAGTTTCAAAGGTGAGAAGTTGCAAGTGAATAGAACAACTTTGTCTAAAAAGATAGATATAACGCTGATTTTTAGTCCATTGGGCTATAGAGTCATAACAGGGATTTAATTGAGCAACAAAATCAAGAGTGATCCAAGGGGCAAGTCATCTATATCACAAGATTATTGAGATTAAAATGATGGAATGGAAATAATAAAGTGTTGGAGGGGTGGAAACTGATAATAATTTCACAATGGATTTATAGTCAGTCCAAACAAGAAAAGCCTCTTAAGTAAATGTTTAAAACCAACCAAGAACAGGGCTAACCATAGATCTCTTGGGAAAGTTTGTATTAAAGCAGCTTAATTGACGAACAATCCAGTAATCCGCATAATTACCTTCAAAAAGTATGAAAACACATAAGAGAAAACAAAGTGTAACTTAAGATCAGATAAGGTACTTTTAAACCTGGTCTGCTTTCGGTCGACACCAAGGGAAACCTTCATAATCTCTCTTTGGAGAATAGAAACTAGAAACGGGGCTAACCATCACTTTTCTAGTCTAACTTTAATAAGAAAATGATGAAAATAACTTTCAAGAACAAGGTTCAAAGCAAACAGTAGGATGAGGGAACACCAACATTCCTAACGGCTTAAACTGTATTGAATCATTGTTAAATAAACAAATTGGAGGAAAACATTGAGATAAAGCTTATCAGTGAGAGAAGGGTACTGGTAAATAGTAAATCCTAACTCTATAAATGTTGATATTTATTATAGAATAGTGAACAATATGACATTCATAGAAGGAAAAACAATAACAAAGAAAAGGGGAACTTCACTAGTGATATAGACCAGCATCCCAAGAAACAACTTGTTATTGATCTCAAACCAGTTACAATCTTCAGGTCCAATGTTTCAGTTCAGCAATCATCTTCACTATTCAGCCTAACTAATCTAAACACAAACAGAGCTCCAAGGGCCAGTGAACACTATTTATAGATAGAAGTCTCAAACTCAATTACATTTCAAATTTCAGCAACTACATCGACCAACCCCTCACTCATCTTCTCCAGAAGTATTTATAGAAGAATGAGGAGGTGAGATCTGATAAAAGATCTCAAAAAATAATTAATACATACTTAAATGGCTTCTTGGCCTCTAGGGGGTATTAAATAATTTACATTAAGATTAAGCTCAGTGGGAGCTTTTGTTGACCTTTGAGGCTCTCTGTTATGTTGAAGTAACTCTGTTGATATTCTGTCATTAAGTTTGTTTGCATATTTTACTCTCTGGCTGGGTTGTGAGGCAGATATTTGGTCTTGATCAATAACTTTGGCCTCTGATTGAATGCTTTGAGGCACAGGTGGCTTTGTGGTAGCTGGGAGGAATTGATTTGCCTCAAATGTGGCGGTGGAGGCTTTCTTGTTGATAAAACACTTAAGATTTTCTTCAAACTGTGTTTTAATTGAGGGATTAGGCTTTTGATAACCCATCTTAGCCATGATCCCCACAGATCTGTCTTCAATTTCCTGTCTTGGTACATTTTTATCTTTGACACTGATAATCTCTAACTGTGCTTGATTCATTGTGTTTTGTTGGTCTACAGGGTTGCGCAGGGGTGATATAACATCAATGCTTTATGAACCATTGATGAAACGTGGAGCTTAAACCCTACGAATGATTCTCTTTAATGGATCGAAGGCAGGAGGATCGTCATCCTCTTTTCTTCAAACATAGCGGAAAAACCTTTAAACCCTGAAAAATACGAACAAATGTTATAAAATCCTGCATGTATAGGTTAACTGCTTCGAAAGGCCATTTGGAGAGAGCGTGGCCGTTGGATGGCATCATCCAAAGGTCAAGATTGATTAGAGGGGTCAAAAGGAAGCGGAGGAGGAAATTAAATCAGAGCCGTCGATCGCGCAGAGATCGAAGGTTGGAGTCGAGGGTGGATGAAAAACGTGGAGGGGTCACATTATTTAGAAAAATAAAATAAAAAACAGAAAAAAGGTTTAAAACCTTAGTTTTTGCGAAAAATGGTCGAAAATCATGTTCGGGGTTTAGGACGATCGTGGGCCATTGGATGAGATCAGCCTAAGTGATCAACGGCAGAGGACAGGCGTCAAGAACCTTAGAAAATGCATCCGGACATAAAAATTTTAATAAAACTTTGCTGAATAATGTTCCCGTGTCCGGATTTGCTAACTGGGCGAGGAAACTGAGTGATCGAGCTTGGGCCATCGATCTGCAGATCAGATCGACGGCGGAGACGCTTTAATGAAACGCACCGTACCTTGGTTATTGCACGGGCGACTACGGAGCGCGATCACCGTCCGATGAGTGGCCTCAGATCGGACGGCGCGCATCAATATCACGCCCACTCCACATCCAACATTTAATGCGCGATGAGGGCGGTTTTTTCAACAGTGCTCAAGGCCACGTGTCAGCCGGTGTATGCAATCGTTGCTGATCGTGGAAAAACCACCTTAGTCTTGAAATCGGTGTGATGAATCCCACATGGTTTTACAATGGTAAGTGGCTGGCAGGGAACACTGGGGTGATAGACTGCGCGCCGTCGATCTCCAGATCAGATCAACGATGGAGAGTGAATGGAACTTTGCACCGGCGAAAGATTTAGGAAATAATAAAAAACCAACAAATTAATATAAACAAAGGTTTATAACTTGAAGGCGAAAAATTAATATTCAGTATGGCTTGGCGCCCGTCTACGGGGCCACGAGTTATATGGAAAACCATGTGACCAGGGGTTTAGAATGGAGGGCTAATCGGCATCGGGTGATGCAATAAGTGCTTGGAGGGTTGGCGCTCGGTCCTAGCACTAAGGCGTATGGAGGGGAAGGGTTAAAGACTTAGCCCAAGGGGGCTTAAGTCTATAATATAAAAAATGCATTTTAATGGATTTTCAATGATTTTCAATGAGTTTGAGGGTTTCGATAAGGCAAGAAAGGGTCTTAAACCTTATCAAAGGGGTTTTGATGAAGGGAAAAGGGGAAAAACATGAAAATTAAGGATTTCATGGGAAAAGAAAAGGCAAAGATGAGGTTAGTTTTGGAAGAAGGGGGAAAAGGAAAATGGTGCTTGCAGCAGTATTCTTTCTTGGGAATCAGCAGCAGTGAATATTGGGACAGAGGCATGAGGCCTTTAAGAGTCTTCGAGAGCCAACACTTTTTAGCAATAAAATTTGTTCCTTGAAGGAACAACACTTCTAAAAGTTTTAGCCACCTTTTTCTATAACAAATTTTATAGGTGGCTAATATGTTGTAACACTAAAAGGAATATAATGAAAATTCAAGCTGGTCATCCCAATTTGGGATCCAGGGGAAAATCTCTGTGTTTATTTGTTTTATGTTTTATGCTCTCACTATTGTTTATTTTCTATTTTAAGATTCATTTGTAGATAATATCTGTAGAGGGTTAAAACCTACATTTGGTATCAGAGTTGTTTCGGCTTCAAGGGGACGCCTTTGTAGCTGAGGGTTTTTTGCTCGGGCCTGTGGTAGACCCTGTTCAATGGGAGATCTGTGAGATCGATTCTTGCAGTAAAAGAAGATGGCAAGCAGTGGAAAGATAGAGATTGAGAAATTTAATGGTCAAATTTTTGAGTTGTGGAGCTCAAGATGGAGGATCTGCTGGTGGATAAAGACCAGTGGATCGCGGTAGATCCAAGTACTAAACCAACGGAAATGTCAGATGAAGACTGGAAAAATTTGGATCGGAAGGCGAAGAGCACAATATGGTTGTGTGTCTTAGATTCGGTATTGTTGAATGTATTTTGGGAATCTACGGTGAATAAATTGTTCCTACGGAAAAATTTGTATAACCTGAGGACGAAGGATGGAGACTCGGTGACAGAGCATCTCAACGCCTTCAATACTGTGGTAAGTCAGAGGTCATCTGTTGATATTAAAATCTCAGATGAAGATAATTTCATCAGTTTGTTGTGTTCTCTACCAGACTCGTGGGAAAGTCTAGTTATTGCAATAGGTAGCAATACAACTACCTTGAATTTTGATGACATTATCTCATCCTTGCTGTCGGAGGAAATGAGATGGAGAAATATGGAGGGTCAGAATGGAGATGCCTTATCTGTACGAGGAAGGTCCTAGAAAAAAAACAAGAATAAGGTTTCAAGTGGGAGATCTAAATCTAGAGGTAGATCTAAATCTCCTGGAAATTTTGCAAAGGTGTGTTGGAAATACGGAAAGGAAGGGCACTACAAAAAGGACTACAGATCTAAAGCTCCTGAGAAAGGAAAGGGATCTGATGATGCTCCTTCTACAGAGGCAAAAACCACCTCGAATGAAGGTGGGGATGTGTATTTTTCTTCTTCTTCAAATACACATGTAGATCATGAGTCATGGTTGATTGACTCTGGTGCATCCTTTCACTTCACTCCCCATAGGGAGTGGTTCTGCGAGTATGAGAAATATGATGGTGGTGATGTCTTCTTAGGTGATAATAGGAAGGCTAGAATCGTCAAACGTGGAAAATTCAAGCTGAAGCTGCAAGGTGGAAGGATTAGAACACTTCTTGGTGTTCTGCACATTCCTGCATTGGCCAAAAATCTATTTTTTGTAAGCAAGATGAATGATGCAGGTGTAAAAACAGTGTTTGAGAAAGATACATGTAAGATAGTTTGGGGAGCACTGGTATTAATGCGGGGAGTTCAGATTGGAACTCTGTACAAGATTCAAGGCAGCACTGTTATTGATGGGTGCAATAGTTCTGTGGTTCCTGAAAGTGGAGCGGAAAGCCTAGCTGTCTCTGGAGAAAATATCTTGCTATGGCATCAAAGGCTTCGAAATATTGGAGAGAAAGGCCTTCAGATATTGCATGGAAATGGTATGATAGAAGGTATGTGTAATTTCTCTCCGGATTTCAATTTTTGTGAAAATTGTGTATATGGGAAGCAGAATCGGGTGAGTTTTCCTTCTGGTGCTAAGAGGGCGAATAATATATTAGAGCTTGTGCATAGTGATGTGTTTGGACCTGTGTCAGTTCCATCACTGGGTAAGCCTGTGTACTATGTTTCATTCATAGATGACTTCTCAAGGAATACATGGATATATTTCTTGAGGAAGAAATCTGAAGTCTTTGATAGATTTAAAGAATTTAAGGCTCTAGTGGAAAACCATACAGAGAAGAAGATAAAGGTGTTGAGGACAGATGATGGTGCAGAGTTCTACAAGAAGGAATTTGAAGAGTTCTATAATAAGTGTGGTATAGCACGACAGAATACTACTCCATACACACCTCAGAAAAACGGAGTTGCAGAAAGAATGAACAGAATGCTGATGGAAAAGGCAAGAAGCATGCTCAGTGCTACCGGGTTAGGACAAGAATTTTGGGTAGAGGCAGTCGAGACTGCATGTTACTTGGTTAACAGATCACCTTCATCAATTTTGGAGGATAAGACTCCACATGAGGTATGGACTGGTAAGAAAACCTCTCTTTCACATCTGAGGGTATTGGGATGTGATGCATATGTACTTGTTCCAAAGGAGAAAAGGACCAAGTTGGATAATAAATCTGAAAGGTGCATCTTTATTGGGTATAAGGATGGTTTAAAGGGTTACAAAATTTGGAACCCAGACACAAGGAAGGTTGTGTACAGTCGATATGTGGTGTTTAGAGAGGTGAAAGATGTTGCTGACATGAAGTCCTACCAAAGGAACCTGAGAAGATATATTTTGAGCTAAAGGAGGATGAATCAGACTCTACAACAGAATAAGACTCTGAAGAGGAAGAGCCACAAACTCCAGCTATGAGAATATCAGCTCGGGAAAGGAGACAACCAGAAAGGTATAGTCCATCTACTTTCTGTTCAAATTTTTCTTTAACTATAACTGATGATGATCCCAGAACTATCAGGGAGGCAGTAGATTCAGAGGATGGAAAACTTTGGAAGGAGGCCATGTTTTATGAAATGTCATCCTTGCACAAAAATGAGGCATGGGATTTGGTGGAGTTTCCAGCTGGAAGGAAGCCCATTGGGAGAAAATGGGTGTTAAAGAAGAAGATGAATGTAGAAGGCAAGGTGGAGAAATTCAAAGCTTGGTTGGTAGAAAAAGGTTATTCCCAGGTGTCGGAAATTGATTTTGGTGATATTTTTTCTCCTATTGCCAAAGTTACTTCTATTAGATTACTTTTATCTATTGCTACTACATTTTATTTTGAGATAGAACAGATGGATGTGAAGACAACATTTTTTCATGGGGATCTGGAAGAGGAAATCTACATGAAACAACCTGAAGGCTTTATGGTGAAAGGGAAGAAAGAACTAGTATGCAGGTTAAAGAAGTCTCTGTATGGGTTAAAATAGTCACCAAGGATGTGGTATCAGAAATTTGAAACCTATATACGGGGACTTGGCTTCACCAGAAGCAAGGAGGATCACTGTGTTTATTTTAAATTAATTGGTGACCGTGTTATTTATTTGGTCTTGTATGTGGATGATATGTTGTTGATCGTAAATGACAAAGAAATTATCCAAGATTTGAAGACCCAACTGTTCTCCAAATTCGACATGAAGGATCTTAGTGCTGCAAACTATATTTTGGGCATGGAAATTAAGAGAGGTTGGGTAAACAGGAAGCTCTGGTTAAACCAAAGGAAGTATGTCGAGACTATATTGTAGAGGTTCAATATGCAGGATAGTAAAATGGTGAATGTTCTGATTCCTGTAGGTGTAAAGCTATCTGCTGAATAGTGTCCCAAGACACAAGAAGAAGAGGAGGATATGTCCCATGTTCCATATGCAATTGCAGTGGGTAGCCTGATGTATGCAATGGTATGTACTATACCAGACATTGCACATGTAGTGGGAGTATTGAGCAGGTTTATGTCAAACCTAGGGAAGGAGCATTGGACAATAGTTAAGTGGGTTTTTAGATATTCTATTTATGTGGCAATAGTGATTATGGCTTATGTTACCAGGGAAGACCAGGATTAGAAAGAATGTTGGACATTCATGGTTTTTTTTATGCAGACTAGGCTGGAGATTTGGACCAAAGAAGATCTACAAGTGGGTATGTGTTTAGCCTATTTGGAGGTGCAGTCAGTTGGATGAGTAAAATACAGTCTGTAGTGGCTCTTTCAACTATAGAGGAAGAATACATAGCAACCACTCATGCAAGCAAGGACGCAGTTTGGTTGCAGAGATTGTGTTCAAGTATGGGATTGGTAAAAAAATCTACAAGGATAGACTGTGATAGCCAAAGTTCAATTTTCTTGGCTAAGAACCCTGCTTATCATTCAAAGAAAAAGCACATTGATGTTCAATATCACTTTGTGAGAGATATGGTTGAGGCTAAAAGGGTGTTGCTGGTAAAGGTGGACACCTTGAAGAATGTTGCAGATGCATTGACAAAGTCTGTGAGAACTCAGAAGTTCTCTTGGTGTAGAGAAAAAATGGGTGTTGCAAAACTGGGCTAATGACTAAGCTCTCCTGTGCCCCCCTGTGGAAAGAAAACAACAAGTGGGAGAATGTTGGGTATGTGTTATATTCTTTCCACGACTAGTCACGTGCAGGGGGATTACAGGGGGCGGCAGCCCCCCCTATCAGGGTTCGGGGTAGTGCCCCAAGAAAAGAAAAATTGGACCTTATTTTCTGGTGAGCGGACCCGCCCACAGTTTTTTGCATGGGTTTGCACATGGTTTTGGGGTACAATGGTTTTCGGCCCCTGGTATTTTGTAGATCCGGTCAAGGGAACTACGATTATGTTCTAATCCAGGGTTAATGGATTGGGGTTTATGTATGCTTCGGCATGTATATATATATGTGTTGTAACACTAAAAGGAATATGATGAAAAATCAAGCTGGTCATCCCGATTTGGGATCCAGGGGAAAATCTATGTGTTTATATGTTTTATGTTTTATGCTCTTGCTATTGTTTATTTTCTGTTTTAAGATTCATTTGTAGATAATTTCTGTACAGGGTTAAAACCTACATGGTCTAGAGGCCTTCTTGAGGCATGGAATCTGATATATATGGGGAACTATCATTCCCATGTGAAGCCTCCATCCCCAAGCTATCATCCACAAAAAGTGAGTCACCCTCCAACATGGCAACTCATGAAACATCTCCTCCACATTAGGCTCCTGTAAGGAAGGTGGGTTGTATAGCTGAATATGATGGATCAAATTTTCTACCCCACATTTTCTCTCTCTCATCTTATGATAAGTGTAGAGCTACTGCTAAATATGGGATGCAATAATGTTGACTTCATGGAGCAAAAAGACAATAAGATCCTCAAAGACCCACTATTTGGTTCTTTCCCAAATCATCCCATATAAAATGAATATGACATTATCATCATATGGAATCCAAATGAGAGAATTAATTAAGGTTTTATATAGTGCTGGAAGGTACCAATAGTTTCTCAAGTATTCACAGCGCAGTTCTCCTAATTGTTGTTTCAGAAAATAACATGGCAAGTTGTCTCCTATCAAATTCCTAGTTGTGCATGTCATCACATCTACTAGTGAATAATAAATGGCATTGTATAACAACTGAGCATATAGAAAATAGTACAACACTTTCCCAAATCCATACAATAAATGGCTCTCTCCATCATAGATGTTGGTCCCAAAATTACCATGAAGCCCCAATAGAGGCTTTCCCTGTTGTGGAGCAATGCACTGTATAGAGATGGTAAGAGAATGAAAATAATGTGTTAGATAATCAATAAGTGAAAAAACACAATTCTAACCATGTAGTGAGAGTAGGTTGATAATAAGATCCATAAATTATTCCTCCATAGTGGTATGGTTTACTCCCATGAAGAGGAATGTACTATGTGTGGTATGAAGATCTTTCTTCTTATGCTTGGAAATCCAAGTCAAGAAGATCATATCATGGTAATAAATGTCTCCATCCACTACTCCATCACTCTCTTGTCCACCAAGTTCATCATGTGTGAAGTGATCTTGGTAACACTCCATCAACAAATCCAAGCTCCTAAGTGACAGCGTTGTTGGCCTTTGCGACAAGGCTCCTATCATCTTATAGCTCCATCCTTTGACATACCACATGTCAAAGCCACCAATCATAATGCTGCTATATATGGGATATTCCTTCCAAAGTGGAAGTACCTCCTGATCCTCCAAGTCTAAGGAGTAACCCCTTTGCACCATGATAGTGCCATCACCTACTCCTGCAACACTATGAAAATTATGGAAGAAAATCAGTTCATACTCTCCCAAGAACAACCAAAGCAACAAAAACTCGTGTTGCTTCCCCACACCATCTCCATATAAACTATGGAGCAACAACATGATGGTCGACATGAAATATACCACATCATCCCAATAGACCCAAAATCCTTGCTGCCATATGATGCAAGTGCCATGGCAAGTTTCATCCACCAACACACCCTTTGAAGAAGGATATGTCACGTGATGGCCAAACTCTTTCAAGAGTAGCCAACACAGCCATGCCTCCTGCTGCCCTATGTCATAGATCTGAAAGTGGCTTTACAGCTTCTTGCTCATCAACATCACCCATCCAACCAATGGTTAGTGTCTACCATCATGCTCAGAATTGGTACCCCCCTAATGGATAATACCATCCTCCCAATTTAGATTTCTATCTTTGCATTTAATGGGATGTTGGAATGCAATCTCCTAGAGATCTCCAAATGAAGACGACCCCTCAATGACCAAGTTGATCCCATAAGGATCAAAATATTTTGAAGGCAAAATCTTCTCATTGGGCAATGAAGTGCTCATCAAGAAATATCCATCATAACAATGAGAGATAATATGCCTCTCATTAACCATCTACCTATCCTCTGTTATACATGTAGAAAGGTCATTTGAATTCTCCAATAATGGTTGGCCCCCCAACTCATCACTATTGCTCAATGAAAATGATGTTGATCTCGATAATGGTGCATCTGCTGCCTCAAGATCATGCTCAGTGTTGAACACATAGTTATACATTTCATTGTTCAATGCAATACTCATCCCATCCTCCAAGAATCTACACTCCAACCCCAAGAGTTGTGTGCAGCTCAACAATGATACACTAGGATGACTATATATCTCCTCCTTGAAAAAATCAAGGCTGTTCAACACAGTGATAGTCCGCTACACCGAATCAGCAATGTACTTTGACCCTAGGTCATGCCATAGTACATTCCCACAATCCTCCATATGATGTGTTAAAATAATAGAAAGTCGAAATATGTGCATACCTTGGTAAAGCTTGGGAACATCTTATATTGCTACAAGGGTTCCTCCTTTTAGTGTAATGTCTTCCCCAACTACTAATGATGATGGCTGCTTTTCTATGGCTGCATCAACACTGGTACAAATGTCCTCCTCCTCGTGCATCTCCAGAATAGTGCATGGGAATCTAAATATCAAGAGATCAAGACCCCTTTGCAAAGGTGCAAGCATTCTTTCTCCTGATGCAAGGGCTCCTGAAACAAGTAGTGGTGAAGGCCTCTTCTCCCGTGATTTCTTCTTGTCAAAATTATTGATCAACCTTTGAGTAAAATCTGCAGATGCAGTCACTTTTTCATTACTCAAATGGCTGAACCACCAAATTTTTGCCTCACCCTCAAGGTGCAATGCTACAATTTCAACAGTTTCTTTCTCTACTACTCAATGTAGCTGGAAAAATGCATCCAACTTCATTCCCCAAGTCTTTGTTGTGCATGAGGAATATCCATCAAAGGTAGACAATATGAATCTATTTCCCTTTATTCTTCTATTGCTGCAAGGTCTTCTTTCCTCTTTGAGCTGAATGAACTATGGGAGAGTTAGATTCTCCCTGAAAGATCTAGGTTGAGATTTATATTCTGCAAGATACTCACTTATATTCTCATGATCTAAGTGTCCTCCATCTCTATGCCTCTTGTCTTATTCTTCCAAAGAAAATAGCATAGTATGTTTCTTTGGAGCTCTATGCAATACAAAATCTTCTTTTTGCTGATAGGAAGTACATGGACCTTCCTCATCTCAAAAACCTAGTGTGGTTCCACTCCTTTTCTCCATTTTCCTTTGCTTGACCTCCTTGGTGAGGTCCTTCTTAGATCTGAAAAGATATGATATAAAACTCATTCTGTCCACCATTATCTTTTTCCTTCTTCTTATTCTTCTAATAGAATAATGGCTGAGATCCACAGGCTGAGCCAAGATTATGCTTTAATACCACTGTAATATTCCCAAATAGGGAAACAAAAATATATGAACACAATAATGTAAAGAACATTGAATAAATCAACACACTATGATATGATACGCATGCATAGCTATCTTATTAAACATATCAAAAAATAATAGGCAAAATATCTTGAGGATCAAGTCACTCAAGCAATACAAAACAAGCCTCCATAAGCAAATATGCCATCACATGAGAAATAACTGCCATACAAATGCCCTGAGATATGAAAATGTAGTTTTAGGGCATAAAATACTGCATAAAGATAGATAAATATATATCTGCTATTATATAGCTCAAATAATGCTAGGAGTGAAGATCTAGCCTCCTAGACACCTTTCCAAGAGAACCCGGGAAGGGTTTCCGGAAATGCACCCAATTACAAATGGTGATCTACAACCCTAGGACTGAAGAGTCACTAGAAACTGAAGCTCATGAAATAGAAGTCTAAAATAATATATATTTTATGCAAATATCCTCAAGGGTCTCCTCCAATGAAATGCTGAACCCTTCACCTACAGGAAAACACTCTAAAGGAGCCCATAGATCCTCCTCTGAAATTTCCCTCCAAAATAACGCAATTCCCAGCTAAAACTGCACTTTGAATGATGGGGATAGGTTGGCCTAGTGCCAAATATCTAAAATTTTCTCAATAACCCTCCTTGTTGATCTCCCAAGAGAAGGAATCCTTCCTCCTCTGAAAAACTAGCTTAGAAAATGGGTTTCTCAACCCTCCACTACAACACCCTACAACACAACACAAATCTGAACAGAAACTATGCTACAGATGAAGGTTGAAGCTTGGCCAGAATTCCAAATGTGTGGAAATGATAGATCACTACTCTCCCAAGAGGCCTCTCAAGAAAAGAGGAGGGATTCCCGCTCGAGAACACCCTCTACTAAACAACACTACAATCTTAGCTAAAGAGCTGAAGAGAGCAAGAAAGTCTAAACAGACATATCCTAATAATAATCATAACATAACCTCATATTCCTACCATCCTCTTCCTTATAAACAATGGGAGCCTTCTCACCTTGGGTCCCACTCATTAGGGTTTCCACCATCATGCAATCAATCTCCCTCCATACGACACTATCCCACCATTAATTCCACTCCTCCATAACAACGTTGTTTGATATGTCAAATTTGACCTAGTCAACATGCTCCAGTCCCTTTTCACACCTAAGGGTCTTCAATCCAGCTTTTAGATGACCTTCATTCACACTAGGAGTGTCTTTTATTGCTACTAAGGAGATTTATGGGTCTCCATACCCTCTTATTCCTCTATCTAAGAAAAAATCAAAATTTAATATTGCAATTAGCTGTGTGCTAATTTAGGAATATTACAGTCCTCCCCACCCAATTGTTGCTTTTCCTCAAGCAACTATAATGATAGAACTGAAGAGACTCTCCTCTTCGTCTTGTAGCATCTCCATGTGATAAGCTCCTCCAATGAACAAGATGTTGTCTCATCAATAAGTCTCATAGTTTCTCTTCCCAAGTGTATAAGTATGCCTTTGGTGAAAATTCCAAATGGCTCTTATCATGAACAAGTGTAATATCCATGGAAGAAACTATGTGTGGTCTAGAGGCCTTATTGAGGCATGGAATCTGATATATATGGGGAACTTTTATTCCCATGTGAAGCCTCCATCCCCAAGCTATCATCCATAAAAAGAGAGTCACCCTCCAACATGGCAACTCATGAAACATCTCCTCCACATTAGTCTCTTGGAAGGAAGGTGGGCTGCATAGCTGAATATGATGGATCAAATTGTCCACCCCACACTGTCTCTCTCTCCACTTATGATAAGTGTAGAGCTGCTGCTGACTATGGGCTGCAATAATGTTTCCTTTAACAGTAAAAAGGCAATAGGATCCTCAAAGACTCACTCTTTGGTTCTTGCCCAAATCATCCCATATAAAATAAATATGACATTATCATTATATGGAATCAAAATGAGAGAAGTACTAAAGGTTTTACATAGTGATGGAAGGTACCAAAAGTTTCTCAAGTATTCACGCCACAGTTCTCCTAACTGTTGTTTTAGAAAATAACATGGCAAGTTGTCTCCTAACAAATTGCTAGTTGTGTGTGTCATCACATCTACTAGTGAATAGTAAATGGCATAGTATAACAACTGAGCATATAGGAAATAGTACAACACTTTCCCAAATCCATACAAGAAATGGCTCTCTCCATCATAGATGTTGGTCCCAAAATGACCATGAAGCCCCAATAGAGGCTTTCCCTCTTGTGGATCAATGCATTGCATATAGATGGTAGGAGAATGCAAATACTGTGTTAGATAATAAATAAGTGAAAAAACACAATTCTTACCATGTACTAAGAGTACGCTGGTAATAATATCCATAAATGAGCCCTCCACAATGGTATGGTTTACTCCCATGAAGAGGAATGTACTATGTGTTGTATGAAGATATTTCTTCTTATGCTTGGAAATCCAAGTCAAGAAGATCATACCATGGTTATAGATGTCTCCATCCACTACTCCATCACTCTCTTGTCCGCCAAGTGCATCATGTGTGAAGTGATCTTGGGAACACTCCATCAACAAATCCAAGCTCCCAAGTGACAAAAATGTTGGCCTTTGTGACAAGGCTTTTGTCATCTTATAGCTCCATCCTTTGACATACCACATGTCAAAGCCACCAATCATAATGTTTCTATATATGGGATATTCCTTCCAAAGAGGAAGTGCCTCCTGATCCTCCAAGGCTAAGGAGTATCCCCTTTACGCCATGATAGTGCCATCACCTACTCCTGCAACGCTATGCAAAGTATGGAAAAAAATCAGTCCATACTCTCCCAATAACAACCAAAGCAACAACAACTCTTATTTCCTCCCCACACCATCACCATATAAACTATGGAGCAACAACATGATGTTTTACATGAAAGATACCACATTACCCAAATACACCCAAACTCCTTGCTGCCATATGATGCAAGTGCCATGCCAATTTTCATCCACCAACACACCCTTTGAAGAAGGATATGTCACATCATGGCCAAACTCTTTCAACAGTAGCCAACGCAGCCATGCCTCGTGTTTCCCTATGTCATAGATCTGCAAGTGGCTTTTGAACCTCTTTCTCATTAACGTCACCCATCCAAATGATGGTGAGTGTCTATCAACATGCTCAGAATTGGTACACCCCCAATGGATAATACCATCCTCCCAATTCAAATTTCTATCTCTGAATTTCATGGGATGTTGAAATGCAATCTCCTGAAGATCTCTAAATTAAGACCACCCTTCAATAACCAAGTTGATCCCATAAGGATCAAAATATTTTGAAGGAAAAATTTTCTCATTGGGCAGTGAAGTGCTCATCAAGAAAGATCCATCATAACAATGGAAGATAAGATGCCTCTCATAAACCATCTGCCTATCCTCTGCTATACATGTATAAAGGTCATTGGAATGCTCCAATAATGGTTGGGCCCCCAACTCATCACTACTTCTCAATGACAGCATTGCTAATCTCCATAATGGTGCATCAACTGCCTCAAGATGTTGTGAAACTAGCTCCAAAAATAGAATAAAAGAGATATCAACGCTTTAGAAATAAGCCACTTTGAGGGGGCAACCTCCAATACATTACATGAATGAACAATTCTTGGATGATACAAATTAAAAAAACCTCCTTTCTATATATAGGAGTCCATGGGGCCACATTGTAATCCTAGTGGGGCCACAATGTAATCCTAGCCGACCTAACAATAATAATTTAAGGGCACAATAATAACAATATGGGGGTTACAGGGGTACAATAATAACAATAAGGGGGTTACATTAACAACAATAAGGGACTATACTAGTAATATAGAGTCCTAACATGCCCCTCTCCTTCAAAAAAGTGTTGTCCTCAACGCTTGAGTAGCTCTGAGTGCTTCTGTATAAAATTCTCATCCTCCCATGTCGAATCTTCAGTGGGTAAGTTCTTCCACTTGATGAGATACTCTAAAATTGATCGATTTCATAGTTTTAGAGTTCTTGTTTCCGTGACTGCTTCAAGTTCCAATATGATTTTTCCAACTTCATCAAGTTCTGGCAATATTGTTTGAACGGGAATATTTTCACCTATAACCTTATTTAAGCATGAAACATGGAAAACTGGATGCACTCATGAAGATGCAGGAAGCTCCAATTTGTATGCCATAGTACCAATCTTTTGCAACACCTTTTAAGGACCATATTACTTTGGCGATAATTTATTATCCTTCTTAGCTTGCTTGAGGGACATTTGTTTGTATGGTTTTAGCCATAAAAATACCCAGTCTCCTACATCAAAACTTCTATTGCTACGATGTTGATCTGACTGTTGTTTCATTTGATTTTGTGCCAAATTCAGATTATCCTTTAAGAGTTGGAGAACTTCTTTTTGATTCTCAATGTGATCTTCCACTGCTTGAACCTTCGAATTTTCTCTTAAAGATGATGTGATGGACGGTGGATGACATCCATAAAGTGCCATAAATGGGGTCATTTTTTCTGCAGTATGGAAGGAAGTGTTATACCACCATTCAATGAGAGGTAACCACTTGATCCATTGTGTTTGTTTATCAGATACAAAACAACGAAGATATCCTTCCAAACATTTATTTACTATCTTAGTTTGATCATCAGATTGAGGATGATAAGATGAGCTATGAGCTAATTGAGTACCCAAACAAGAAAATAAATCCGTCCAAAAATTTCCAATAAAAATGGGATCTTTGTCACTCACAATAACCCTTGGGTTTCCATCTAGCTTTTGAATTGTGTCTATAAATGTAGTAGGAACTGTACTTGCTTTAAATGGATGAGATAATGCACAAAAGTGTGCATACTTGGTAATTCTATCAAATACCACCATTATGACACTCTTTCCTTCGAACTTAGGTAAACCTGTGATAAAATCCATTGAAATATCCTCCCAACGTTGACTTGGAATGGATAAAGGTTGTAGAAGACCCGGGGTCTTAATTCTCTCAACTTTATTCTGTTGGAAAACCAAACATTCTGCCACAAAATTTTGAATATCAAATTTAAGGCCATCCCAAAAAAATTCTTTCTTCACCCTATGGTATGTTTTTAAAAATCCTGAGTGTCCTCCTAAAGGAGAAGTGTGCAATTCCAAAAGAATATTTTGTTTTAGTTGGGAATTCTTACAAAGATATAAGCGATCTTTGTACCATAAGGAATCATTTTTCCAACTAAATGTATAAGATGTACTAGGATCTTGTTGCAACTTTTGAATGAGTGTCCACACTTCTTCGCCCTTCTTCCATTCATCCCTTGCTTCAGTTATTCAATCTAGTTGGATAATAGATATGGCACAAAGAAATGCTTCCACCTCTTCATTCTTTCTTGAGAGTGGATCTGCAACAACATTTAGCTTCCCTTTTTTATAGATTATTTCAAAGTCATAACAGAACATCTTTGTGACCCATTTTTGCTGCTCTTTTGAAGATATTCTTTGTTCCAAAAAGTGTTTAAGACTATCATGATCAATTTTTACCTTGAAGTGTCTTCACATTAGGTAAGTTCGCCATTTCTTTAGTGCATGCAATATTGCTAACATTTCCTTCTCATAAATAGCTTTCTGTAAATACTTTCCTTTGATTGGATGACTTTCAAAACCAATGGGTCTTCCTTCTTGCATTAAAACAGCACCAATTCCATTTCCTAAGGCATCACATTCCACAATAAAGGTTTTTGTGAAATCTGGTGTAGCTAAGACCGATGCTAGGCACATTGCTTCTTTAAGATGTTCAAAGGCCTTAGTTGCTTTAGGAGTCCATGAAAATGCATCTTTCTTCAATAATGTTGTTAGAGGTGCTGCTATTCTCCCATAATTCTTAACAAACTTGCGATAATACCCTGTTAACACGAGAAATCCTCGCAACTGCTTTATGGTTGTGGGAACTTTCCATTCCTTAATGGCTTTAATTTTGTTAGGGTCCACTTTAACACCCTCGTGAGATACAATATGACCCAGATATTCCACCTCTTGCACTCCAAAGAAACATTTGGACTTTTTTGCATATAATTGTTTCTCCTGCAATAGTTTGAGCACCCTGTCAACATGTTCAACATGATCCTTCCAAGACCTGCTATAGATTAGTATATCATCAAAAAATACTAGCACAAATTTCCTAAGGAAGGGTTTGAAAATGGAATTCATCAACCCTTGAAATGTAGAAGGTGCATTGGTAAGGCCAAAAGGCATGACCAAAAATTCATAATGACCCCCATGAGTTCGAAATGTTGTTTTTGGAATATCTTCAGTCTTCATTCTAATTTGATGATATCCTGAACGAAGATCCAACTTGGTAAAATAAATTGCTCCATGTAATTCATCCAATAATTCATCAATCACAGGAATGGGAAATTTATCTTTAATGGTGAGCTTATTGAGCTCCCTATAATCCATACACATGCACCATGATCCATCCTTCTTGTGTACCAATACTACAGGAGTAGAGAAAGAACTTTGACTAGGTTGAATTATACCTGCCTCTAACATTTCTGCAATCATACGTTCAATTTCGCTCTTTTGGACATAAGGATATCTATAAGGCCCGATGTTTGGAGGAACACTTCCTGGAATCAAATGAATAGCATGATCATGATCATGAATAGGTGGGAGTCCTTTGGGAGTTTCAAACACCTTGGAATGATTGTCCAAGACTTGTTGGAGATCTGCAGAAATAGATGATTTTGATGTTGGAACTTCTAGTGAGCATAATTGTGCAATTACGCCTCGTTGTTCTTTCTTTAGAATATTTGTCATGACATTAGAACTTATTATCCTTCCTGGCTTCCCCGCAATACCCCGTAATTCGACTTCCTTTCCTTCTGAAAAAAATTTCAAGAAAAGTTCTTGAAAATTAAAAGCTACCGTCCCCAAAGATTGTAACCATTGTACTCCTAGTACAACATCGGCACCTCCCATAGGAATGGAAAGCATTGGACTAGTCAATACATATTCCCCCATGGTTAGCTTGATATTATGGCATTTCCCAGAGCAATTTATAGCTCCTCCATTTGCAACCATCACTTGGCATTCTGGTGCTGGGTATAGGAAACAATTTAATTCCTTGGCTACCTTACAATGAATAAAATTATGGGTGCTACCTGAATCAATCAACACTATTACCTTTTTCTTCTTAATATGTCCTTCTATCTTGAGAGTTTGAGGAGTGGTAATTCCTGCCAGTGCATTACACGATATGGCCGGATTCATTTCTTCCTCTTCTAGGGCTGGTTCCTGGTGTATATCCTCTTCTTGTTCATTTCTTCTTCCTCTTCACAATCTATGTAAAATAATTTCTTCTCAGCACACTTATGACCTTTAGTGTATTTTCTATCACAACTGTAGCAAAGCCCTTTTGCTCTTTTTTCTTCCAATTGTTGTGGTGTCAACCTTGTAGGTTGTGAAAATCTAGGAGTAGCAACACTTCCCTCTTTATAGAAGTGAGTGGTAGGCTTCCTTGTCGCCATAATTTTACATTCAATTTTTTTGGCCAACCTGAATGCCTTCTCCAATGAATCAGGTTCCAAAACGCGAACTTCATGTTGGATGTTATCCTTTAAAGTACCTATGAAGAGATCAATCCTGTGTTCCTCTGGAATATCGGTTACCCTTATATTCAATTTTTGGAAGTCCTCAATGTGCTCCCCCACTAAACCCTTTTGTTTGAGATTTATCAATTGGCTAAAGAAGGTGTTGCTCTTTGTATCCTCATAATGTGCTATCATTTCCTCCGTAAAAATTGACCAATTGACAATTTTTTTATGGGGCCAAAGCCATCGATGCCATACAAATGTATTTTGTTCTAAATGTAAAGTTGCAATGTGTACCTTTTGTGTGTTTTGCACATTATTGAGATCAAAATATTGCTCCATCTGTAGTATCCATGTTACAGGATCCTTTCCATCAAACTTCCTCATATCCATTTTTGGAATATGGTGGTTCTTCTCTCCAACATTAGAGTTTATGAAATCACGATTAACATTTATTTTGTTCTCATCATGAGTTTCCTCTACTATCTTTTCACCATTAGGAAAAATTTCTTGTATCAACTTTTCCAAACCTTTGATGTCTACTTTTAGATCCTTCTTCATGTTTTCCATGTTGTCTTTCATTTTTTCATCGATCTTAGCTTCCATGTCATCCATCTTAGCTTCCATGCCCACTTCCATGCCATCCATATTAGCTTCAAAACCATTCATATTAGCTTCCACGCCTTTCTTCAAACCATCCATCTTAGTTTCCATGCCTTTCTTCAAAACTTCCATTTCATTTTTTGTTGTTCTTTGCAAGAGAGAAATTTGTTGCACTTGCTCTTATAATTTTGATATGTCATGTTGCCATTCTTCGTCTTCATGAGTCATAGTAGAGCCTTCTAAAGGCTTAACGAGTGTTGAATTATTTTTAGGGTCCGTTTTAGAATCCAATACTGATATCTATTCTACAATATGCCCTTGGAATCAAGTCAACTTGATTCTTCAAACAAGACTTATGCAATTCGGAAAACAAAATTACACACCTTTTACTTGCTTTTAAGGAGCTCGATGTTGGAATTGAATTATATATATAATTTCAGATCCTCAATATCTAAAATTCAGTGCTGTAGTAGCCCTATGAAGCTTCTTTCAAATGCCATAGGTCTGATCTGATTTGGATTCTTCAAGGCAAAGTTATGTTCAATCTCCCACAATGACCCAATTTTGGACTGGTTCAGTAGAGTGAACTTGTATGAATTGCCACGTGTCACTGTTTCCTCCTTTTTCTCTAACATTGATAGAAAAAAAAATGAATGTTGTGTACTTGCAGCCACTTTTTACAGCATTCCAATCTGATGCTCTATGAGAGAGCTATGAAGACTTTCCCACAATCACCTCTTTGAGATGAAATTCATAAGCCTGAAAACGCCCTAACTTCCACAGATCATATCTCTGAAAATATTGCAAACCAATATCTGAAATTTTTCGACAACGTTTCTTCAGCTTTCGGCTTCACACTCTAAAATTTTTAGCTTCTGAACCTTCGTAGAAAAAACGTTATTACGAAAATACCACGATGACTTGTTTAGGTTAAATTCAGGAGCCTGCAAAATGACCTAACTTGCACAGATCATATCTCTGAACATATTGTGAAACAAGCTCTAAAATTTTGCGACGATGTTCCTCAGGATGTTTTCTTCGAACTCTAAAAAATTCAGATCCTGAACCTTCGTAGAAATAATTTTATAGCGAAAATTCCACGATGACTTGTTTGGAGAAGCGAAACCCTAGAATATCAAAGCTCTGATACCAAATGTTGTGAAACCAGCTCCAAAAATAGAATAAAAGAGATATCAATGCCTTATAAATAAGCCACTTTGAGGGGGAAACCTCCAATACATTACATGAATTAACAATTCTTATATGATACAAATTACAAAACCTCCTTTCTATATATAGGAGTCCATGGGGCCACATTGTAATCCTACTGGGGCCACAATGTAATCCTAGCCGACCTAACAATAATAATTTAAAAGCACAATAATAACAATATGGGGGTTACAGGGGTACAATAATAACAATAATGGGGTTACACTAACAACAATAAGGGACTGTACTAGTAATATAGGGACCTAACACAAGATCACGCTCAGTGTTGAACACATAGTTCTGCATTGCATTGTTCAAGACAATATTCATCCCATCCTCCAAGAATCTACACTCTAACCCCAAGAGTTGTGTTCAGCTCAACAATGATAAACTAGGATGACTGTATATCTCCTCCTTGAATAAATCAAGGCTGCTCAGCGCAGTGATAGTCTGTTGCTCCACATCATCAATGTACTTTGACAGTAGGTTATGTCGTAGTACATACCCACAATCCTTCATATGATGTGCTGAAATAATGAAAGTGGAAACATGTGCATACCTTGGTAAAGCTTGGGAACATCTTGTACTAGTATAAGGGTTCCTCATTTTGGTGTGATGTCTTCCCCAACTATTGATGATGATGGCTGCTTTTCTATGGCTGCATCAGCACTGGTACAAGTCTCCTCCTCCTCATGCATCTCCATAATAGTGCATGGGACTCTAACTGTGAAGAGATCAAGACCCCTTTGCAAAGGTGCAAGCATTCTTTCTCCTGATGCAAGTGATCCTGCAGCAAGTGGTGGTGAAGGCCTCTTCTCCTCTAGTTTCTTCTTGTCAAACTTCTTGATCAACATTTGAGTAAAACCTGCACATGCAGTCACTTTTGCATGACTCAAATGGTTGAACCACCAAATGTTTGCTTCACCCTCAAGGTGAAACGCTGAAATCTCAACAACTTCTTTCTATACTATAGGATGTAGCAGGAAAAATGCATTCATCTTCTTTCCAGAAGTATTTTCTATGCATGAGGATGACCCATCAAAGGTAGACAATAGGAACCTATTGCCCTTTATTCTTATATTGCTGCAAGGTATTTTTTCCTCTTTGAGCCAAATGAATTGTGGGAGAGTTAGATTCTCCTTGAAAGCTCTAGGTTGAGATTTATATTCTGCAAGATACTCACTTAGAATCTCATGATCTAAGTGTCCTCCATATCAATGCCTCTTGTCTTCTTCTTCCAAAGAAAAGAGAATAGTATTTTTCTTTGGAGCTCTATGGAATACCTAATCTTCTTTTTGCTGATAGGAAGTACACGGACCTTCCTCATCTCAAAACCCTAGTGTGGTTCCACTAATTTTCTCCATTTTCCTTTGCTTGACCTTGTTATGAAACCAGCTCCAAAAATAGAAGAAAAGAGAGATCAACGCCTTAGAAATCAACCCGTAACTCTCTTTTGCAACCTTTTTGTTTGAATTTTGATGTTTTTCCCATGGTCACCTCTTTGAGATGAAATTCAGGAGCCTAAAAAAATCCTAACTTCCAAAGATCATATCTCCAAAAATATTTCGAACCAAGATCTGAAATTTTTACAAGAAATTCTTCAGTATCTCAGTTTCGCTTTGTGAAAATTTCAGCTTTTGAAACCTCGTAGAAAAATATTTATAGCGAACATTCTACGATGACATGTTTAGGTTAAATTCAGGAGCCTGCAAAAAGCCCTAAATTCCATAGATCATATCTCCACAAATATTACGAACCAAGCTCTAAAATTTTGCAACAATTTTCCTTAGGATTTCTTCTTCGCACTCTAAAAATTTCAGCTTCTGAACCTTCGTAGAAAAAAAATTACAACGCAAATGCCATGATGACCTGTTTGGAGCAGCGAAACCCTAGAATCCAAAGCTCTGATACCAAATGTTATAAAACCGGCTCCAAAAATAGAAGAAAAGAGAGATCAACGCCTTAGAAATCAGCCACTTCGAGGGGGCAACCTCCAATACATTACATAAATGAACAATTCTTGGATGATACAAATGACCAAAACCTCCTTCTATATATAGGAGTCCATGGGCCCACAATATAATCCTAACTAACCTCACAATAACAATGTAAGGGCACAATAATAACAATATTGGGGTTACAGGGGTACAACAATAACAATAAGGGGGCTACACTAATAACAATAAGGGACTAAATAGTAATATAGGGACCTAACAGACCTCCTTTGTGAGGTCCTTCTTAGAAATGAAAAGAGATAAGATAAAACTCGTTCTCTCCACCATTCTGATCTCTTTCTCCTTCTTCTTATTCTTCTGATAGCATAATGGCTAAGATCCACAGGCTAAGCCAAGATTATGCTCTGATACCACTGTAATTTTCCCAAATGGGGAAGCAGCAATATATGAACACAATAATTGAAATAAAAGTGAATAAATCAACACACCATGATATGAGACAAATGTACAACCATCTTATTAAACATATCAACAAATAATAGACACAAGATCTTGAGGATCAAGTCACTCAAGCAATACAAAACAAGCCTCTATAAGAAAAATAAGCCATCACATGAGAAATAGCTACCATAAAAATTCCCTGAGCTAAGAAAACATAGTTTTAGGGCATAAAATACTCTGTAAATATAGATCAATGTATATCTACTGTTATATAGCTCAAATAATGCTAGGAGTGAAGATCGAGCCTCGGCACCTTTCCAAGAGAATTCAGGAAGGGTTTCTGGAAATGCACCCAATTAAAAATGGTGATCTACAACCCTAGGATTGAAGAGTCACTGAAAACTGAAGCTCATGAAATAGAAGGCTAAAATAATATAAATATGATGTATATCTCCTCAAGGGTCTCCTCCAATGAAAGGCTGAACCCTTCACCTACAGGAAAACACTCTAAAAGAGCCCATAGATCCTCCTCTGAAACTTCCCTCCAAAATAACGTAATTCCCAGATGAAACTGCACTGTGAATGATGGGGATAGGTTGGCCTAGTGTGAAATATCTGAAATGTGCTCAAGAACCCTCCTTTCTGATCTCCCAAGAGAAGTAATCCTTCCTCCTATGAAAAACTAACTCAGAAAGTGGGTTTCTCAACCCTCCACTGCAACACCCTATAACACAACAAAAACCTGAACAGAAACTGTGTTGTAGCTGAAGATTGAAGCTTGGAAAAAATGCTAGATGTGTGGAAATGATAGATCAATACTCTCCCAAGAGGATTCTCAAGGAAAGAGGTGGGATTCCCACTCAGGAACACCCTCTGCTAAACAACACTGCAGTCTTAGCTAAAGAGTTGAAGAGAGAAAGGAAGTCTAAACAGACATATCAAAATAATAATCATAACATAACCTCATATGGCTACCATCCTCTTCCTTATAAACATTGTGAGCCTTCTCACCTTGGGTCCCACTCATTAGGGTTTACACCATCATGAAATCAATCTCCCTCCAAAACTGTGTTGTCCCACCATTAATGCCACTCCTCTATAACAACGTTGTTTGATTTGGTCAAAGTTGACCTATTCAACATGCTCTAGGCCCTTTTTAGACCTAAGGGTCTTCAATCCAGCTTTTAGATGACCTCCATTCACACTAGGAGTGTATTTTATTTCTACTAAGGAGATTTATGGGTCTCCATACCCTCTTATTCCTCTATCTAAGAAAAAATCAAAATTGGAATATAGTTGTGTGCTAATTTAGGAATATTACAGTCGTCCCCTCCTAAATGTTTCTTGTCCTCAAGCAAATCTAAGGATAGAACTTAAGAGCCTATCCTCTTCCTCCTGTAGCATCTCCATGTGATAAGCTCCTCCAATGAACAAGATGTTGTCTCATCAATAATTCTCCAAGTTGCTCCTCCCATGTGTATAAGTATTCCTTTGGTGAAAATTCCAAATGGCTCTTATCATGAACAAGTGGAATATCCATGGAAGAAACTATGTGTGGTCTAGAGGCCTTCTTGAGGCATGGAATCTGATATATATGGGGAACTATCATTCCCATGTGAATCCTCAATCCCCATCATAACTCTCACATGATGTGGCATAAGGAAGATTGTTTGCATTATGTTGATGAGACATCTCACATGTCCATTACTTTATTGTTGCTCCGTGAATTGCATCATGATAATGCAAGGAGGGAGAAAGAATCCTTGTCGCTATGGTTACTATTGGGAGAGTATGGGCTGAATTCTTCCCCTACATTGCGTGACACTGTTGGAGGATGGCAATAGGAGACCTTATAGCATTGGCCTCTTTTGGGTGATTATGGTCATTGTACATGGTATGACAATGATGTGATGGGGCAGCAAGATGCCTTATTGAGGTGTATTCCCTTGAGAGAATATGGCCACTACATTTGGTACAATGATGAAGTGGTATGGCAGCAAGAGGCATTGTTGCGTTGGATTCTTTTGAGAGATTATGGCTCTCATATTCTCATTGATATTGATTTTTCATGCCAACAAGAAGCATTGTTGCGGTGGCTTCTTTTGAGAGAGTATGGCTCTCTTACTTTTTTTCATGATGATCTAGCATGGCAGCAGGAGGCTTTGTTGCATTGGTTTTTATTAGCAGAATATGGTTTGACATTGTTCATGTTTTCCCATATGTCTCTACTTCTTTTTTATCACTATGTTGATGTGATGTTTGATTCCTACATGGCCAACAAGGCTAATGATGTGAGAATTGATGTATGTAATCTACTCTATGTATCATGGGTTGGAAGGATAGTTCATGAGTTGGGACTTTCCACTTTGGGAATGAACCACCTTATCTTATGTATCTCATGTATAGAGGATAACGTTGATCATCATATGGTTGCCACTTGGAGATTCATTGATGATGAAGGGTATCTAACTTTTTAGTTGGAAGCCCTTCTAGACATTCTAGAGAGGTAGCTTTGGAGCTGGACATGCATGACACATTGTGATAGATGGGAAGGCTATCCACATGAGGATGCCATTTGGAGGGAGGTTTTTTACTATAGAATCCACTTGTTGCAGTTGCTTGAGGACAAGCAACATTTTTCCGGGAGGACTGTAATATTCCTAAATTTTCACATGATATTTGGAATATTAGAGTTCTTAATAAACCTACTTAATTACGTAAATAAAATGGTGGAGGGACCCTTAATCCTCAAAATGAATAAATATCCACTTTTTATGTGTGAATGTGGATTAATTAAGCCTAGATCTACATAATGAGGTCATGGAACCACTACTAATGTGAATGAAATGGGAGATCATGTCTCGTTAATGAGATAGATCATGGAGGTTGATACAGTCAAATAAGATCTTGGAAGGAGTTAAACAAAATATCATGGAGCATTCATGATGAGATGATGGAGGAAGTTGTGCAATTAATGCACACATGATGGAGAGGGTGTACATTGTACTTAGACATGATGGATGACTAGGAAAGGCAGCGCAGTCAAACATGGAGGATCTTGTCCACATGCACAACATAGTTTAGATGAAGGCAAAGACATGGGAAGACTCAAACACTATATAAAGAATATGAAGGAAAGAATGAAGATATGCTTAAGGTTATCGATTATAGATATTGAGGTCTGTTTAGATATGGTATTGTGATGTGACATTCCATTGCTTTCTTGGGTTGTTTAGCAAATATTATAAGTGTTTCTTAACATAGGGTGTTCCTGGTTGAGAAACCCACCTATTTCTTTGAGTAGCTCTAGAGAGAGGGTTGTACTTCATTCTACATCAAGCATTGGTGACACTTATATTTTCCTACTTTTTGAAGAACATCCATATTCAGAAATTGTAGATGTTTGAAGATCAGTTTGAGAGCAGGAGGTTTTCCTTCAACATTTATGTTGAGGAACTGGTGTAGGATTATCCCTATCACCTTGGGCTTGAAGATTAGCATTCTTAGAGCTTCATTTCAGATCTGGCATCAGGAAAAAAATTATTTACCTCCTAGAAGTAGTAATCCCTTCAGGAATTACGCTATCCATTATTGCAGATCTAAAGGAGGAAGGGAGTTGCTAGCATTTCGACTAGTAATCCTGTGAGGGATCAACCCCTCACCTTGCCATCAGTATTTCCATCAGCCTAGAGTTTATTGCAGCATATTTTAGTAGGCATAGATCCTCTCTTTTCCTTACATCACAGTTCTTATGAGCAGTTGTGTTGCAGCAGCTATAATCATCATTGGAGGATTGAGAAGCTAGATCTAGAGCTTCTAGCTTGTAGATTTGAAGAAGGGATCAACCCTTCAAGCTTAGATCTGATATTGTGACATATTTCAGCTATCTATTTGTTAGATCTAGCTTCATATCTTTAATCCCAACAGATTAAGGAGAAAACCCTAGGAGGGTGATTTTCCAATGTTGTAGATATGGAAAATCCTTTCTCAGTTATCTTGGGAACCCATCACATTGGCCAGATCTTGAATCTTGGCATCATCAAAGCTCTTGAGCTCCCTAGATCTGCATTTCCTTTTGTAGCAGTTCATGTACATCTTCAGTAGAAGGGACAACACAGTATTGCTTCTGTAAGCTCACCAGTTACACAGTGCTAGTTGCAGCACCATTGTACAGTGATTCTAGGCCTTCTATAGGGCTAGATCTGCTCATTTTCTCAAAATTGTGTAGCTTCTTCATCTCCATATAATAAAATGGCTCATCTTCACTATAAATTCTGATGTTTTCTTTTATATTTATTGTTTGCTTGGTTGTTGTAATATTCCCAAATGGGAAAACTCAACAATACATGCAAAAATAACGCAGTTTCAGAAATATGTGCTACAAAAATCAAAATTAATCCATGGATCCATTAGATCTTCTATTGTAAGACTCATATCCAAGATGATATTAGAAACAAATCATGATAGAGGAGTTAAACAAATCTCCCACACACAGGATAGCTCTAAAACACTGTAACCCCAAAACTACTGCAATATAAAATTACTGCATAAAGAGACAGCATAGTCTAATGAGGGTTTATACATAGTAATTGTAGAGACAAATAGATCTGATATTATATTAATTAATATGGCCCAAAAACTGAGATATAGTATCCTTTTTACAAATCCAAGAGAACCCGAGAAGGGTTTCTGGAAATACACCCAATACAAATAGTGATCTACAGCACAAAGGCTAAAGATTCATTGCAAACTGAAGCACAGGAAGATAGAAGGCTGAAATAAGATAGATCTGATGTAGGTCTTCTCAAAGGTCTCCTCCAATCAAAAGATGAACACTTTAATCACAGGAAAACACTCCAAAAGAGCCACAAGATCCCTCACTGAAGCTGCCCTCCAAAATAATGCCATTCTCAGCTGAAACTGCACTGTAAATGATGGGGATAAGTTGGCCTACAGCCAAAGATATGAAATATTCACAAGAACCGTCCAAATTGATCTCCCAAGAGAAAGAATTCTTCCTCCTATGAAAAACTAGCTCAGAAAATGGGTTTCTCAACCCTCCACTGCAACACCCTGCAACACAACACAATATCCTGCAGAAACTGCGATGTAACTAACGACTAAAGCTTGGACAGAATTCCGGATGTGTGGAATGATAAATCAGGACTCTCCCAAGATGCCTCTCAAGGAAAGAGATGGAATTCTTAAACAGGAAAACCTTGTGGTAAACATCACCAACAATCTTAGCTAAACAGCTGAAGAGAGCAAAGTCTAAACAGACATATCAAAATATAACTCATAAGCTAACCCCATATGGCTACCATCCTCTTCCTTATAAACAATGTGAGCCTTCTCACCTTGGGTCCCACTCATTAGTGTTTCCACCATCACACAATCAATCTCCCTCCAAAACTGCGTTGTACCTTCATCAATGCCACTCCTCCATAATAGTGTTGTTTGATTTGGTCAAGGTTGACCTCTTCAACCTGCTCCAGCTCTTTTCACATCTAAGGGTCTTCAATACAGCTCTTATAGAGTTGTCTAAACTATTCTAAATTCATATTGAGATGCCTTTATTGATGATCCATTCCTCCCACATTAATTCTGTTGACTTGTTCAAACTTGAATTTGTCCACATCCGTTAGTTCTTATTCACACATGAGAGTGCTAGATCCAGTTAGTATCATGATCCCTTTTCACATCAAGAGGGATCTTATGCTTATTCAAGATAATTATGGGTCTCCTTCCCCATTTATTCATCTAACTAAGTGCTAAAAGAAAAATCAATATTCCTATTAGCTGCATGCTAATTTAGGAATATTATAGTTGCAGTTCTTATATTGTGTTTAAGTATTACTCCATTCTCCCTTTTGGGATATTACATTTCTATAGGCATGTATGAAGCTGCTACGCAACAAGAAGACAGTATAAAATATTCAAGCACTAATAGACAGCTATGGAGAAATAACTAACCCTCTCATGGAAACTAATGATGTGCACAAAATTTACAAGCATAAGAAATGCACTGGTCGGGAAATGTGGCTAACAACGCAGATTGGTGACTATGAAATGGATCAAGTTATCTTGGACCTAGGGTCAGATGCGAACATACTACCTAAGAAAACTTGGTAGCAGATGGGAGAAACTAACTTGGAATGGTCTACTATATTGTTGCTCATGGCTAACCAATAGAAGATCATACCATTAGGGAGGCTATCAAAAATTATGGTCGATATCGTAGGAGTTAAGGTACGCGCTGACTTTGAGGTAATTCAGATTGTGGAAGATGTGGACCCTTATCCTGCGCTCCTAGGATTGGAATGGGAAATAGAAATGGGAGGCATTATGAACTTGAAGAAATGGAGCATGGTGTTTGAGAATGAGGGTACGAGGGTGATAGTCCCACTAGACCCCGCGGAAGGAGAACAGTATACAGAACCGGTGCATGAATAAGAGGATGTGGATCGCATCTATAAATTAACCTCTCAGGATGAATATTGGATCAATCCTATGGCTGATGGTGTGCTTTTCTAGGAGAAGGATAACGAATGCTTCTCCGACTCCGATGGGGAGATATAAAATTGGCAGAATTGGTTACATGATGTATCTATGCTGCAATGTCTTAGAATCACAAAGAACTTCCAGTGTATCTCCTCAGATGTAAGAGAACTACACTACTTTGATGGTTCTAGTAGTATTTGGGATTTTTTGCAAACATTTGAAGCTGAATTCCCAAGGGAGAGAAGGATGTGGGCCCTTAACCTAGTCATGCGCGCAACCCCTTCGAGGTGGTGGGACACACATAAGGGGATATTCTAGGATTGGTAAGAGTGTCGTGAGATGATGGTATTGCGGTTTGAACCCTCGGTTCATCTACGCATAAAGATTTTCCTTGGCCCAGGGGACCCGCACGAGCCCTTGTCCACATGGATGTAGGAATGGTGCAAAAGAAATACGGACGAATGGGTCCACCTATTCATTCATGCCTTGGGGCCAATCCCCACCGCATGGTATTTAGATGCAGAACTACATGAGTGAACCCACCACTAGGAAACCTTGAAGGATGATTTTTTAGGGACATTCGGTTTGGTAGGTGGAACGGAGCCACTCGATGAAGCTCTACAAGATACATATGCCCTAGTATTTGATGAATCACTCCCTTATACAGCACATGGGGCACCAATGTGGGAGACACAGATGCAAGATATTTTTAACTCTAACAATATATTAATGGAGGAATGTGATGAAGACCCATGAAATATCTCTATCCCAGTGTCGGAGGGAGAGCAGTCAGTTGTTGGACCCCCACTGCAGACCGTTAATGTCACTAAGTCTCTGAAGCTGTGAGAAGTTAACATTGGGACAGAGGAGCAACCTAAGCTAGTTAAAATACGGGACTACTGGGATGATGATACTGTTGGAAGAATCGCGGAACTCCTCACTGAATACCAGGACCTATTTCAAATGAAATTCTTGAAACTCAAAGGAATTACAAGGGACCTAGGGGTCATGCGCATCACTCTAAAACCAGATGTGCGCCCTGTGAAGTAGTGCCCTTATCGGTTGAACCCCACGTATAAGAAGAAAATCACGGAAGAACTTGACAAAATGATAGCCATAGGTATCATCGAACCAGTCGAACAGTCAAATTGGGTAAGTCCTATGGTGGTTCAAGAGAAAAATACTAAAGGAGAGATACATATCTGTGTTGACCTGCGTAAATTGAATGATGTCTGCGTACATGATCCCTTTCCTACGCCATTCTCAGATGAAATCCTTGATAGCATGGGGAGGGTGGGGGGGGGGGGGGAGGAAGCGTACTCATTCACGGACAGGTTCTTGGGCTATCATCAAATCAGGATTGCACTGCAAGATTGAAGCAAAACTACGTTTGCCACTTAATGGGGATATTTTCAGTACATTTTCATGCCATTCAGGCTCAAGAATGCCCTTGCCATCTTTTGGTGGGTGGTGGTCGCAGTATTCAAGGAATTTATCCATAATTTTTTGGAGGTATATTTTGATGATTGGACCGTATTCGGGTTCGTAAAGAAGCACGTCTCAAACTTATGCATGATGTTGGATGCCTGTAGAAAGCACCATATTCCTTGAATATCAAGAAGTACATATTTTGCGTACCCTTCGGGATCTTTCTAGGCCACATAGTTTGTAGATGAGGTTTTATGGTTGACCCCACCAAGGTAGAAATTATCATCAACCTAGAAGTACCTACGACTGAGAAATAGCTATGCTCTATCCTCGGACATACAGGCTACTACAACAATTTCATTCAAGGGTACACACGGATCACAGCTCCTATGGAAAAGTTGTTAAATAAGGATGTTTCATTTTTTTGGGACGAGGAGTGTCAGAAGAGCTTCGAACTACTCAATGAGAAGATGATCTCTGCGCCTATGCTCATATTTCCTGACTAGGCGAAGGTCTTCCATGTTCACGTAGATGCGTCAAGAATCACCCTGGGAGTTGTCCTTACGCAGCTTGGAGATGGAGACATCGACTATATAGTTTCATTTTCTAGTAGAAAACTCTCTAGTGCAGAGTGCAACTACTCCACTACTGAGCACGAGGGGTTAGCCATGGTATACGCCCTGCAAAAATATTGGAATTATCAATTAGGGGGGCACTTCAAGATGTTTATAGATCACTTGGATTTGAAGTACCTAGTGAATAAGCCTATGTTGGGGGGGGGGGAGATTTTCCAATGGCTGCTGCTATTTCAAGAGTATGATTTTGAGATTATTGTGAAGCCAGGAAAACTAAATGTTGGACCAGACCACTTATCCTGAATTGAAAATGGTGAAGAGTCGACCAACCTAGAAGAAGGGCTTCCTGATGCGCATCTGTTTGCTATTAAGGTAGTTGATGCGCACTTCGCAAACATCATTCACTTCTTAACTACAGGGATGGCGCCTGCAGAATATTTGTACAATAGAAGAAAGAGTTGGTCACCTGCGCAGCAAATTTTACCATCATAACGGGCCACCTGTATAAGTTGGGAGCTGATGAGGTGCTACGAAGATATGTGTTGGAGCATGAAAGACACACCATCTTAGCAGAAGCCCACAGGGGCATAGCAGGAGGTCACTACGCAGGGAAGCCAACGACACAGAAGATCCTGAGAGTCGGGCTATGGTGGCCCACACTACATAGCAACTCTCACGATTATTAAAAAGCCTGTGACACTTTCCAAAGGACGAGAAGACCGTTGCACAGAGAGGAAATTCCCATGCAACTGTAGATGGCCCTATAAGCATTTGATAAATGGGCCATAGATTTTGTTGGGCCCATCAACCTGCCAGGGAAGAAGACAGGTGCATGCTACATCATCACTGCGATTGATTATGTAACTAGATGGGCTGAAGCACAAGTTGTGAAGGATTGCACTGCAGACACCGATGCACACTTTATCTTTGAACATATTCTAACTAGGTTTGGGTGTCCAAAGATCTTGATGAGCGATAGAGGTATGCATTTTATTAATGAAACAATACAGGATTTTACTGAAGAATTTTAGATCCACCACGCAAAAAGTACCCCTTATCACCCGCAGGCAAATGGAGAAGTATAAGCTTTTAATAAAATCTTGGAATAGGCGCTGACCAAGGTCTGTTATGTCGAACGCAGAGACTGGGACATGCGCATCCCGTAGTCCTTTGGGCTTATCAAACCACCTGCAAGAAACTGACTGGGAAAACACCATTTCGGATGGTTTATGGCAAGGAGGCCATTACGCCCATGGATTATATTGTTCTTAGCCTACGCATCGCAACCTTTACCAACATGGTGGAGCCTGATATCATGGAGGAGAGGTTAGCGCAGCTCGTGGCCTTAGAGGAAAATCGTCTGATTTCTAACTTCCATAAGCAAGTTCAGAAGGCTCGGGATAAGGCATGGCATGACTAACATATTTGGCAAAAGAAAATTTCAGAGGGAGAATTGGTCCTTCTATATGATAGCCAGTTTGCAAAACACCCAGGGAAGTTTTGTCAGCACTAGCTAGGTCCCTATATGGTAAAGGAAATTACTGACGGAGGAGCAGTCTGGTTAGCCACGCTGCGCGATGACATGGTACCAGGATATGTCAATGGAAGCTGGCTCAAAACATACTGAATCAAATGAATATATGGCCGGAGTAGCTGTATGGGGTGAAATACGTGCAGGCGGGAGGACAAGCGCAAGTTAGACCGTGGTCCACGCAGGTATCGATCACAGATCTAGAAGCACAGAGAGGTGTGCTGGGAGCGTAGGTGTGCACTCAAAGCACAGGAGGTGCACTGGAAGCGCAGGGGTAATATAAAACTATGAAAACTAACCGTTGGAACAGTAAAATTGGGTAAAAATCAAATTTTACCAATGAAAGGAGCGGGTGACCGGCAATAAATGAGGCGATTTTTGAAGATTTTTTACCATTTACTTGATGGTAAGTTTATGATAAGCCTCACCCAACCGTTTGGTAATCGCCAAGGCTATAAAAGTAGAAGGATAACTCAAAAGAAGGTTTCGTGTATCTTGAATAGTTTGTTCTTTGCAAAACTCTGTGATTATTGCGCTCTGTTAATGTTTGGGCATGATACCCCTTCCGATAGTAGCAACCCTAAGTTCATTTTTCGCGCAAGAATGACTGCGACTAATCCCGCTGAGTCTTCCCACATTATTGCCTCAATGGAGAAATAATCTGAGGAAGTACTGGAAGTCACGCCTGAAGTTGAGGAGGTTATGTCCACACCGAGCAAGGGAAAGCAAACGGGGAAGAGAAAAGGCCAGGAGGAAGGGTTGGGGAAACCTGCAAAGTGGGTTGGGATTCAGCCACGCACCTCCCCTCAAAATGTGAAATCCCTGCAAATGGTGCCTCAGGAACGTTCACCTAACCCATTAAAAAGACCTTTGTCTCGCTGAACTAATAAGCTGGCTACCACCCTATGTTCGGCCTCACCGGCCCTTGGTGCGCACACCCAATAATATCGATGGGATGCATGCCTACCTGCAGATTCCTCTGATTACGAGCGAGGTCCCCATCATTGGAGACTTTTTTGGCAAGCTCCACACGGTCAAATTTGACGATCATGACCTGTCCAACCTAGAGGCCTTCCCTGAACTCGCGCCGGAATTGTATCCAGAGAGGGTATTGGAGGATGACATACTGAAGGCAGTCCCTATGCCATGGGCAAGTGGATTGGCTAGTTTTGGGCTATTCAATTTACTGTGGATGCCTCACTTCAGCCACTACAATATTACTGATAGGATTGTACAGCAATTGCTCGCTTTGGTCCATGACGGCTGCTTATCGATTAAGGACCGCATTCCCATATATGTTGTGCTCATTCACCATATCACTGGTCTGCCCATGAAAGGGCTGAATCCCATGGAGTGCATTGGGAAGAAATACGAATAACAGATCCCCAATAAGGTGCATGATGATTATCACGTTGAACAGAATACCAGGGGATTCATGATCAACACTCTTAGCGAACCCGATCCGCGCATGGGCACCTTGTTGTTAGCATGCAAGATGATGTGCAAGTGTCGGGCTTCCACATTCCCCGCATATGTAACCCAGTTGATCGTGTTGAAGTTTGCAACAAGAAACGGTGAAAGTGGCATCCGGAAACATCATCCTTGATCCTAGTGAAAAATAAGCACCTAAACTAGGTGGGGCCCACACAGGCTATTTTAGGTGTATGTCTATTTTTATAATGGTGAGAATATTTTCAAATTAGCAGGAGACTAATTCTAGATGGTTGAGAAAATTCTATCTTTATATGACTTTATATTTTTAGAAGATGGGCAAAGTGTATTTATAGATCTCAAATCTAAAAATAGAATGCATGTCTATTATTATCAACCCTTAATAATAATCAGAAAATAAATAATAATTTGTTCTCTTGGAGCACTTGATTTCAGGGAACAGATGTGGCACATCAATGAGATGAAGTAATTACGCAATTCCTAGGTTGGTTGATGACTCATGCATGATGGACTTCGTTATAACTGATTGTGGCAGAGTTGTAACATAGTTGGAAGATTAGTTATGGGATTTGTGTAGAAATTTTGAATAAATGAGATATTATTCACCGAGATTATCCTGATCACACACTATTTGAGCTTCATGCATAATACATAACCTCTTCTACTATTGATCATCAATTTGCGGAAATATAAACAATCGCATGCGCACATTAAAACCATAAACAATCACACATATAAAAACAGTATTTATGGGAAATATTAAAGCTGAAAACCCCCAAATATATTTATATTATAATGATAGAGATCATGTAACAATCATTTTACAAACTCCTCACGAGCTCTCATTACAATCTCGATTATTTACACACTACCTGATAGATCATACCAAACACATGCTCATCTGCTCCCTGTGCTTGACCTCTCTTTACTTAATCAATATGAATGATGCAAGATCAGTTAAATCCCATTGATATTTTGCAATCCTCATTGGCTTCTCCATCAATGTGTGTGCAAATCTCATGCACAGAGTATGATCACACTTTCTCTGAGGTTACCTCTTATGGTCTCCTTTCAAAACGCTCCATGCTGCTAGTTGTGATGTATTATTTAGTTGATTTATGTAGGTTAATAATTGTATTAATTAATTAATAATTAATTCACACCACTCTCACTAATTGTATCAGTCAGTTAAACTAGATACAAATAGCTAAACTATGTTTAGATTAGTTAAACTGAACACAACTCCATTAACTTCCTCAATCAACTCCACCAAACTCTGTCACATGAGTTCTAACTGAAGTATCCATGCAATAGCTCCACATAAACCCTAGGAATAGTGTAATTCCTTCTGTCAGCTACATGTGCCACATCCAGGCATCAAACTGAAGTGCTCCAAGAGGATAAGATAATGTTTAGAGTCCAAATATTATTAAGAGCTAATAATATTCGACATATCTGTTTTTAGACTGGCAATATAAAACTAGATTCCGCCCAGTATGTCTAAAAATAGAATTCCATCTATTTTTCCCGACTTGACAAACCATCCACAAATAGCATCCTGCAACTCATAGAACATGATCCATATGTCTAAAAATAGACATAGTCTAAAATAGACCTTGCGCCAAAAATACCCTGCGGGCCCACTTAGTGAAGGCGACTCCTTTCCACTAAGCTCATCATCTTGTTGAAATCTCAACACTCCCTCTCAACAAGATATGGATTATCTGCAACCCCTATCTTGCCTCTATGGTATTCGAATTTGCTCCTGGTGAGCGCCTTCGTCAAGATATCAGCATCCTGATCCTCCGTAGGAATGTATGAAAGTAACATGATTCTCCACTGCACACAATCTCTGATATGATGATACCGGATTTCAATGTGTTTAGATCTATCATGAAATACTGGATTAACCGAGAGTTTGATGAAACTCTGATTATCACAATAAATCACAGTAGGCTCTAAGTGTGAACCGAACAACCTAACCAAGATCTTCCTCATCCATATAGCCTCGCATGCAGCCAAAATCGCTGCCATATACTCAGCCTCTGCTGAACTGAGTGCCATGGATCTCTGCTTCCTGCTGTACCAAGAAACTGTTGTCGACCTGATACTAAAAATCCCTCTAGATGTGCTCTTTCTGTCCGTTGGGCTCCCTGCCCACTTTGCATCCATGAAGCCACATAGCTTCACCGCATCTGACTCTCTGTACCACAATCCATATCCCGATGTGCCTTTGAGATAACGCAATACATGCTTCCCCGCCTTCCAAAAGAGCTTGGTAGGCTTAACCATAGCTTGTGAAAGTTGTTTAACTGCATAGAATATATCGGGTCATGTATTGACCATATACATAAGCGACCCCACCAACCGTCGATAAACAGTGGCATCCACTACCTCCGCTGAAGTAGCATCCTCCTTTTTCCAACCACTAGGAAGAGGAGTATCAACAGGCTTGCAGCCATGCATGTTGAACTTATCCAGTATCTCTCAGGCATACTTACCCTGAGAAACAAACAGTGCATCAATGCACTACCAAATTTCCAATCCCAGGAAATAATGAATGAGGCCCAAGTCCTTCATCTCAAACTCCTTTGCAAGATCCTCCTTGCATGAGAGTATCAACAACTCATCACCTGTCAAAATAAAATCATCTACATAAAGTACAATGATCAGCAACTTACCCTCCACCACAATCTCGTATAGGTTAGAATCCGCCTCACTCTTGGAGAATCCAAGTCTAGTGAAATAACTGTCTATCCGTGTGTACCAAGCACGAGGTGCTTGTTTCAACCCATACAGCACTCTCTTGAGCACACGCATGCGACTCATTTCTTTGAAAGATCTTAGAAACACGAGTGCGCTCTGTAACCACCTCCTCCTCAAAATGAATCCGTTGAGGAGCAGGATGCTCACATCCATCGATGAATGTGCCACCTTGCTCTGTCGCTGAGAAGGCAAGAATCGTCCGTATGGAAGAATACCTTGCGATAGGGGTGCAAGGCTCCTCCTCATAATCGATCCCTATACTCCCGCTGAAAGCCTCGGACAACAAATATTTCCTTGTACTTCTCCACACTCACGTCAGCTGCCTGCTTCACTTTGTAGATCCATATCGAACCCACCACTGTTTTCCCTTCCGGCCTCGGGACAATCTCCCATGCACTGTTTCTGACAATCGAATCATACTCTTCCACCATGGCATCTACCCATGCAGGATCCTCCACATCTTCCTCGAAAGAGGATGGCTCTGTCATGATATACTTGCTCACAAGAGCCATGTATCCAGTATACCGGTCAGGTGACTGTCTCTGTCTGCGCTGTGATGTAGGTGCCCCTACAACCTTCTCTGCATCTTGAGCCAGTCGCTCAGCTTCTGTAGTGTGCTTCCGCCCTCTGATGGTTGGCGCTGCATGAGTGGTTTCTTCCACTCCATGAACCTCATCTTGTGGATGATCCACATCCTGAGACTCATCCTTAGGAACTAATAGCTCCTCATCTGCATGCAAGTGTATCTCCCTCTCAAGCGAACACTTCATGGCTTTCTCCTCCTGAAATTTGATATCCCTTCGCACAACAGTCATGTGACTGTCTGGAAAATACACATGATAGTTGTGGGGCATATCAGTGTACCCCACAAATATCCCAACCTTTGCGGTCGGCTCCAGCTTCTTCCTAGCATCCTTCGTCACATGAATGTAAACAGGTGAACCAAAAATCCTCAAATGGGAAATATCAGGCTTCTTACCAGAAAACGTGTCCTCAGGTGTACTCATGCCAAGTATCCTGTGAGGACAATGGTTCTGTACATATACTGTAGTATTGCATGCCTCCGCCCATAAGTGAATGGGTAGGCCTTGATCATGCAACATCGCCCGTGCAGCACCCACAATCGTTTTGTTCTTCTGCTCAGCAACCCCGTTCTGTTGTGGGTTATGAGGTGCTATGAGCTCTCTTCAAATTCCTTCTGCGCTGCAAAAGTCCTTGAATTCGCCAGAGATGAATTTACCACCATTGTCGCTCCTAAGAGCCTTCACCTGCTTCCTCGATTCTTTCTCCACCAACGCCTTGAACTCACAGAACTTTGAGTATGTCTCGCTCTTCTTCGACATGAAGAAGATCCAGCACTTTCGAGAGAAATCATCAACAAAGATCACATAATACCTGTGCTTTGCTGTCGAAGCAACTGAGAAAGGACCACACACGTCTGTGTGAACTCTCTCAAGGATCGTCGTGGCGCGACTATCCTTCTCGTGAAGGGTGGCTTTCACATACTTCCCTAAAGTACACCCCTTGCACTGATCTGACTGCGCAAGAGTGCCCTTAGGAAGCCCAGTAGAAATCTGCTGCAGAATCTTCAAAGCTCCATGGTGAAGGTGGTCCAATCTCCGGTGCCACAACTCGCCATCATCTCGGCTCACCACTCCTTCTGCCTTGCCTGCCATTGCTGCACAGCCATCTACCTACAATTGATAAAGGTTCTTAACTCGAACCCCTATCCTCCGGGTCTCACAAGTTGCCTTACTGCGCAGAAAATCCTTTCCCTCGCTAAAGACAACATCATATCCCTTGTCTTCTAACATCGCCACAGAGATCAGATTCTTCTTCAATCCTAGAACATGCATCACTTCCTTCAATACGAAAGGTTTACCAGACTCCCTCTCAAAGGAAATGGTATCGATACCGGTTGCACTGTATCTACCATCATCGCCCATCTCGATGTGCACTCCAAGATCTTTCTCATCCAGATCAGTAAACAAATCTCGATCTCCTGTCATGTGAAAAGACGCACCACTGTCCAGAAACCACACTGATCCCGCCACACTTGAGACCAAGCATGCGATCAGCGAAAAATCCAGCTCAAACTGCGAGGCTAAGGCCTCTCCAGCTGCAGATCCAGCAGCCTGCTTATTTTTCTTCTTCTACGGACAATTTGTGGCATAATGTCCGTGTTGGTGACAGTGAAAGCACTTCACCTTGGACATGTCCTGCTTCTTGCCTTTCGCACCAGATTGAGAAGATTTCTTGCTCTTCCCCTTCTTTGCTTTGGCAGCCAAAGCGAAATTTTCTTCATCAGATGCCTTTGATGAAGATCCGTCCCTGGTACTTCGCCTTATCTCCTCTTGCACAAGATCCGACCAAAGTCGCTCCCATCCTGGCAATTTCTCCCGACCATTGACAGAGTCCTGATAGGAATGCCAACTCTTCGGAAGCCCAAGGAGAGCCAAGCTCACCAAGTCCTCATCATCAACATTCACCCCCACACTTCCCAGCTCATCCCTGCATTGGATGAACTTCGTGAGGTACTTGGGCATACTGTCGCCTTTCTCCATCTTTATGTTTCTGAGTTTATCCTTGAGCGCCAACTTCCTCTGGTCACTCTTGCTTTGGAATAAATCTGTCAAGGATTTCCACATCAAGAATGGGGAAGCCTTACCATGCAGGCTGGACACTATGTGATCCTTCTCGCCCTCCAATAGAATCCTTCGACACTTTGCTGTCTTCTTTTGCCAAGCCTCAATTACGGAAACATCGCTAGAAGTAGGCTTTGGGACTTTAGCATCTATGAAATCCTTCAACCCATTGTCATCCAGCACCGCCTCCATCCTGTCCTTCCATGCAATATAATTCGAGCTGCCCTCAAGGGCATACTCCAATCGCAATCCGTTGAAAGACATCTCAACTTCAACACCAAGAAAACACTGCTGCAAATTCGAATTCCACCAGCACAAAACTCAACCGCTTCAATGTTTTGCAATTGCTCCAATGATCAATATCGCTCTAATACCATGTAGAAATTTGAATAACTGATATATTATTCACCGAGATTATCCTGATCACACACTATTTGAGCTTCATGCATAATACATAACCTCTTCTACTATTGATCATCAATTTGCGGAAATATAAACAATCGCATGCGTACATTAAAACCATAAACAATCACACATATAAACACAGTATTTATGGGAAAGCTTAAAGCTGAAAACCCCCAACTATCTGTATATTATAATGATAGATATCATGTAACAATAATTGTACAAACTCCTCACAAGCTCTCAGTACAATCTCCAATTGTTACACACTACACAAGCTCAGATCATACAAAACACATGCTCCAATCTGCTCCACCTGTTAGCCAGCCTCTACTGCACAATCCAATATGGATAATTACCAGATCCAGGTTCAAATCCCACTGGTATGTACTGTGCAATCCTCATTAGCTTCTCCATCAATGTGTGTGCAAATCTCATGCACTAGTATAGTCACAACTGATAGTTACACTTGCTCTTTCACCTACCTCTTCACTGGTCTCCACTGAAACTGTCCATGCACTGCAGTTAACTGATGTATTATTTAGTTGATTTATGAGTTAATAATTAGTGAACTAATTAATAATTAATTCACACCACTCTCACTAGTTGTATCAATCAGTTAAACTAGATACAAATAACTCAACTATGTTTAGATTAGTTAAACTGAACACAACTCCATTAACTTCCTCAATCAACTCCACCAAACTCTGTCACATGAGTTCTAACTGAAGTATCCATGCAATAGCTCCACATAAACCCTAGGAATAGCGTAATTCCTTCTGTCAGCTGCATGTGCCACATCCAGGCATCAAACTGAAGTGCTCCAAGAGGATAAGATAATGTTTAGAGTGCAAATATTATTAAGAGCTAATAATATTTGACATATCTATTTTTAGACTGGCAATCTAAAAATAGATTCCGCCCAGTATGTCTAAAAATATAAGTCCATATATTTTTCCCGACTTGACCAACCATCCAAAAATAGCATCCTGCAACTCATAGAACATGATCCATATGTCTAAAAATAGACATAGTCTAAAAATAGACTTTGCGCCAAAAATACCCTGCGGGTCCACTTAGTGAAGGCGACTCCTTTCCACTAAGGTCATCATCTTGTTGCAATCTCAACAGGTTGTTATTTAGTTTAACTCAATTTTTCTAGTTGTAACTATAGATACACTAGTGAAAGATGAGTGAATTCATTATTTAATTAATTCACAAGTAGTGCCTTACTTGCAACTGAAGAAATACAACAGTTAACTACTTGCATGTCAAATCCAATGGAGACCCAGTGGAGAGATAGGTGAAAGCGTGTGTTTGACTATCAGTTGTGACTATAGTGGTGCATTCAATGCATCCACACACACATTGGATATGATTATGAGTATTTCATATTCAAGGTAGGAGGCAATCATTCATTTGGATATTCTTCTTCAGTAGGGATTGCGCAGTGGAGGCAGGCTAGCAGGAGGCAGTAAATTGGTGCATGTGTGAACCAATTTTTGTATGACAGTGTGAGACGATTGTATATTGTACTGAGAGCTCTATGAGCTGATATTTTTATGATATTGTTTCATGACCCATTGATATACATAATATATGATAGTTTGGGTTTTTAGCTTTAATATTTCCTAGTAAAACATCTTGTTATGTGCGCTTGATTTTTCTTCATGTGTTTTGCAATTGGCGATTTAATTTCTGAAAAGAATTGAGTAGAAGGATTTTGTATTTAACAGTGGATTTAATTGCTAGATCAGGGGAGTCTCATAATATAAATGTTATTGTATTAAATTTCTACATGGTATCAGAGAAGTGTTAGTCACTGGAGATTGCAATATTGAAGCGGTGTTGAGTTTCGTGCTGGTGGAACAATTCGAATTTATTGTAAGAATTTCTTGGAGCGACAGTTGAGTAAACATTGAAATGGATTTCAATGGGTTTCGTATGGAGTATGCACTCAAGGGAAACTCTAACTACATATCCTGGAAGGACAGGATGGAGGCGGTGCTTGAAGATAATGACTTGAAGGATTTCATCGATAGTGATGTTCCTAAGCCCACTTCGACAGATGTTGCATTACATGACGCTTGGAAAAAGAAAGTAGCAAGGGCGAGGAGGATTCTATTGGAAGGTGTCAAAGACAATATTGTCTCAATATTTCATGGGAAAGCCACTCCATTTTCAATATGGAAGGCTTTGACGGATATTTTCCAAAGAAGTAGCGACCATAGGAAATTGGCACTCAAGGATAAACGCAAAAAAATCAAAATGGAGAAGAACGGAACTATTCAGGTATACTTAAAAAATTTTATCCAATAAAGGGATGAGCTTGGGAGTGTAGGATTAAGCGTTGCTGATGATGATTTGGTGAGTTTGGCTCTCTTGGAACTTCCTAAGAGTTGGAACAGTTATGAAGACTCTATTAACGGACGACAAAAACTGTCGGATTGGGAATGACTATAGTCGAATCTAGTGAAGGAGGAGTCCAGGCTGAACACCAGGGATGGCTCTTCATCAAAGCATGATGATGAAGAGGACTGTGATTTGGCTACCAAGGTGAAGAAGAAGAAGGGTAAAAAATTCCAATCCAAATCTGAGGCCGGTGAAGATGCCAAGGAGCACAACATGTCCAAAGTGAAGTGTTTTCACTGTCACGAGTTTGTACATATTGCCACAAATTGTCCACATAAGAAGAAGAACAAGATGGATGTTGGAGCTGCAGCTGGTGAGACTCTTGCATCGCAATTTGAGCTTGACTTATCATTGATCGCATGCATGGTGTCTAGTGCATTGGGATCTGGGTGGTACTTTGATAGTGGTTCTTCCTTTCACATGACTAGAGATGAGAAACTTTTCAGTGACTTGGTGGAGAAATATCTCTAGATGCATGTTGAGTTGGGCGATGATGGGAAATATAGTGCGACCGACATTGGTACCATTACCTTTCATAGGGTTTCAAGTAAACTCTTTCATTGAAAAGATGTTGTGCATGTTCTAGGTTTAAAGAAGAATTTAATCTCAGTCGCAATGTTAGAGGATAGAGGCTATGATGTTGTCTTTAGTGAAGGAAAAGTTTTCCTGTGACACAAAGCAATAGGGCAAGCCAAGAAGGTTTGGATTCGAGTTAAGAATCTCTACAGAATTGAAGTAGATGGGATTTATACAGAGATTCCTACTGTTGGAAAGTGTGAGAAAGCCATGCAATTGAAGCTTCAGAGGGAGTAGGATTTTGATGCAGGTAAGAGTGAACCTCAGGATGTGGAGCAGCCACAAGACGAGGATCATGGAGTGGGAGCAACCACTCATGCAAAGAAATTTCAAGTCAGATGGACAGAGGGAGTGCATGCAGCTATACGACCAGGTGAGAGGTGGGGCGACATGCATGAGTAATCCTAAGAAGAGATTTATGGGCAAGATTCATTGAGATGGTGTGGATCTCATGAATTTAACCTGGCTATGAGGCTCCCACAAAGCAACAGTAGCATGATCAATTATATTGATGCAGTCAGATAAAAGTGACAGTGTTGGATACTAGAGCGCGAATCAGAGTTGACAACAAGTGTAGAGCACATGGGTGTAGAGTTCAACAATGCAGTGGTTCCTGAAGACATGTGCAGTAGCTAAGAAGAAGTCAGAAGACTTAGATGACAGATGCATTATACTGATTCATTGTTTGGAGGCTATTCAGTTTCAGAAGTGTTGCATACAAGAGTTGTAGGGAAGATGCATGGAGTTGCAGGGCGCATGCAAAGACAATCCTTTCTTGTTGAGAGGGAGTGTTGAATTTTGCAACAAGAAACAATGAAAGTGGCATCTGGAAACATCATCCTTGATCCTAGTGAAAAATAAGCACCTAAACTAGGTGGGGCCCACACAGACTATTTTTAGGTGTATGTCTATTTTTAAAATGGTGAGCATATTCTAAAATTAGCCAAAGACTAATTTGAGATGGTTGATAAAATTATATTTTTAGATGAGTTTCTATTTTTAGAATATGGGAAAATTCTATTTATAGATTGCAAATCTAAAAATAGAATGCATGTCGATTATTATTAGCCGTTAATAAAAATCAGACAATAAATAATAACTTATTCTCTTGGAGCACTTGATTTCTGTGAACAGATGTGGCACATCAGTGAGATGAAGGAATTGCACAATTCCTAAGTTGGTTGGTGACTCATGCATTATGGACTTTGTTATAACTGAGTGTGGCGGAGTTGTAACAGAGTTGGAATAGTAGTTATGGGAGTTGTTAATTAGTTTAACTCAATTAAGTGAGTTAAACTCAGTTGTGCTAGTTGTAACTAAAACTACACTAGTGAAAGATGAGTGAATTAATTAGTTAATTAATTAACAAGTAGTGTCTTACTTGCAACTGAAGAAATACAACAGTTAACTACTTGCATGTCAGATTCAGTGGAGACCCAGTGGAGAGATAGGTGAAAGGGTGTGTTTGACTATCAATTGTGACTATAGTGGTGCATTCAATGCATCCACACACACATTGGAGATGCTTATGAGGATTAAGCAGTCAAGGTAGGAGGTAATCATTCATTCGGAGGTTCTTCTTCAACGCGGATTGCGCAGTGGAGGCAGGCTGTTAGGAGGCAGTAAATTGGTGCATGTATGAACCAATTTTTGTATGACAGTGTGAGACGATTGTATATTGTATTGAGAGCTCTATGAGCTGAGCTTTGTATGAGATTGTTTCATGATCCATTGATATGTATATAATATATGATAGTTGGGGTTTTTAGCTTTAAGCTTTCCCGATAAAACATATTGCTATGTGCGCTTGATTTTTCTTCATGTGTTTTGCAATTGGCGATTTAATTTCTGCAATGAATTGAGTAGAAGGATTTTTTATTTAACAGTGGATTTAATTGTTAGATCAGGGGAGTCCAGTAATATACATGTTATTGTATTAAATTTCTACAGGTCGAGCATTAAGAAAAGGGGGTCTGCTTCAACTGGTCCCAGTTCTTGTGCACTAAATTTCTGGAGAACGTGCATGAAGCCCAAGATCAGGGAAGGGCATTATGCTACTCCTGGTTGCTGCTCATCATCGCGCTGGTCGTGTGGGAAGCCCTCGAAAATTCAGTCCTCCCCAAGCTAGAGCCAAATATGTGCAAAGGGGCACAGTATGTGAATCTATGGGATTCAAAGGATGAAAAGTGAATTGAAGATAATAAGGTCTTCTGGGTCCTATTTCAGAGTGGGCTCATAGTTTTCATTCACTCCTAGTCGTGCTTGTCACCAGCAATTTATGACAAGTACAAGAGCATCACGGCATTTCAAGTAACAATGCATAATGTATATATAAGGGGCCTCAAGGATCCAGCATGGGTATCACTCACATATATGGTCACTAACGAGGAGATTGACCACCTTATTACTACTTGGCCTCCACACTGGAAACTCGACTTCAAATCAGGTATGAAGGACACTGCCAGTACGAGCACCACGAAAGTCACCCCACCCAACACCACCAAAGATACCAAAGGATAGGGCAAGAATGCTGAAAAGGGAGCAGAGCCAAAGTCACAGAAGGATTCGCAGCAAGATCTGGGTGCAAAGGGTCTGGATGCGGGAGGTACTGACTCCCCTCAATGTACGAAATGGAATTGTGACCCTGTTAAAAGAAAATAGAAGAAGAAACAAGCTACACGGTCGGAACAAGACACATGAGTTACTCTGACAGAGGTGGACTTGAAGCAGATTGCAGACGCAGTCACCCTCGCCACAGAAGATAAATCATTGGCTCTGGAAGAGCAGCAGAAGGCCACAGTCACTACACTCCATTCTAAGCTCCGAGCTCTGCAGCTCAAGACTGACACCCTACAAACGAGTAGGATTCATGCAAGGCTGGCCCCAGTGACAAGCAGCGAATTGATCATTACAATGGAAAGCTGCCCCTGCCCTCTATCAGGCGCAACCCTCATTCTAAGCACACCCGAATTAGGAGCGCAAGTCCAGGACTGCGCAGAGGTACAATTGGATCTAGTCCGACTGCCACATGAACCATTGCAGGTCCTGCACGCATCCTTTTTTGAAGAAATTCAACATAGATACCATCGGGTGCACCAGCAACTCAGCACAGCTGAGTAGATGATTGTGGAGAAAACCGTCGAAGTGTCCGAGGCACAGGCTGCATGCACCCTCACCACCACGCAATAGATAGAGTTGGAATGCCTAATCATTAGGCTCTGCGCAGATTTCACTTAGGATATCCCGACTTCTGCCACCACCCAGGCCAATATTGAGGGCCTTGTTGCAGCGCTAAGGGCTTCAAGGACTGAAATTTAGAAATTCAAGACAGAAATGGAACAACAGATTGCTGCCTTACAGGCTAAGTTGCAGCCAAAAACACCCCCTAAGGTAAGAGCCCAGTGATACACGCTTGTCACAGCGGCCACAAGTACTATTACATATCACATTTCTCAAGGCGCAGAACTGTTGGAAACATCTATGCATCTGTGGTCCAAGGTGCGCACAACCCTCTCCTGTGTGATTTTACTCAAGAACTGCACCAGAAGGAGGAAGGGTTTGAACAACTCGAAGCTACTATGTCATCTTTGATCCCTGCTTAGCGCCTGGCACAATCGCGTACTAGCCAAAAACTTAGAGATGAAATTGAAGAGCTCTGCCACCAAAAGAATGTTCTCAATGACCACCTTAAGCCTTGGGCATATGAAGCCCTCAAGCTCTCTCAGGACATTGATATCGTAGTTAAGCAACTGAACTAGACTTTGGAAAGCGTTACTGCTGCTACAAAAGGCCCAACTTTGCAGAAGTTGGTGGATATTGCTCAGAACGCTGTTGCGCAGAGTGAAGGAGTGTTGCCCCTACTGGTTGATGTGATCAGGCAGCTGCAGGTGAAGATGCAAACCCCATAGCCACAGTGACTTGGGACGAGTCACAAGATTGTGTTGGGGACCTGTTGGAACGAGGTTCCCTAACCTACGTTTTTGATATAATTTTGTACTAGTCGGTCTTGCGTAGGGGTTTTGGGGTGGGTCAAAGCCCCAAATGTTTTGCAATGGGTTAAAGGGTAGCTCTAAGGTCCGCAAACCACTGTTTTCGGACCATAGGATAGCAAAGGCTACGATATTATAAATAGATAGATAGTTGGTTCTAGTGAGTAAGTAAGTCATAAGATTGATGCTACGTGTGAATTGTTAAGATATGTTTGAGTTGTTTTGGGTAAGGACTCCTACTAGCTATGTGCGCGGAGATCCTCAGTCCTGTTGTGTGCCGACCCCGCTAGGTTGTGTGTGTGGGCTGTGTCTGGGTTGTAAGTGGATATTGATGTTAACGAATGTGAAGTATAGTTGAATTATCTGTGCGTCATCTAAATTAATTATGTTTACTGTTGAAATGCATCTGTGATATTTATTTAAGCTGCAAATGACATATCTGTGATCTGGAATTGGCACAATTATATATGGGATATGAAAGTAGATGAAATTAGAATACTCTATAATGGTATTTGGTAATGTGCACGTGGATGCAAATGCATTGATTATATTTTTTTGATAATAATATCTTTGTTATGGTTCTATGTTGATTACACTGTTAAAAAAGTTGCGAATACACTCATTCTGTGTGAACCTAGTAAGCTATAACACATATCTACCTCAAATTACCTATTCTTTCCTAGGGTGCGGAAACCTGGTTCCAGCACCCTCCCATACTACTTCGGGTGAGACCTTGGCCTGCGCAAGTAGGTCATTGCCGAAAGGGGTAGCAGTATAGGGGTTTGTTGGCAAACCTTAACCTCTGAACCTGGGTCAGGACCCCTCAAGCCAACACTCAATATCGAATTCAAATTCACTAAGGAATGAATTCCATCTAGCTTGGCATGCCTTCAGATCATCCTTCTTAAAATAGCAAGTTAGACTACTATGATCGGTTCTCAGCATGAATCTTTTCCCTAGCAGATAATGCCTCCATATCCGCAAGGCGCGCACAACTCCAATTAACTCCAAATCATATGCCGAATATCTCTATTCATGATCTTTCAACTTTCTAGACTCATAAGCTATGAATTTTCCCTCCTGAGTCAATACTATTCCTACACCGTCCTTGCATGCATCAGTACATACTTCAAACTCCCTACTTGGGTCTTCTACCTTCAGAACATGGGCATTATTTAACATCTCTTTCAATAGCTCAAAATTGTTCTGAAACTTTTGTGTCCATTTAAAAACTCGTCCTTTCCTTTGCAAAGAGGTAATAGGATAAGTTATTTTTGAAAAACCATTTATGAATCGTCAGTAGTAACCTTCCAAACACATGAATGATCGTATGTCTACTACGTTCTTTGGAACCCTCCATTCCATAATTGTCCTTATCTTTTCTGGGTCCACAACTATCCCTTCTGTGGAAATCACATGCCCCAAGTATTAGATCTTCTCCTTAAAGAAATCACGTTTACAAAACTTGGCATAGAGTTGATGTTCTTTGAGCATCTTCAACACGATGCACATGTGTTCCTTGTGTTCCTCCACACTCTTGGAATAAATTAGTATATCATCAATGAAGATTAACATGAATTTATCCAAATACGGGTGAAAGATTCCATGCATCAAGCTCATAAATGTTGTTGGTGCATTGTTTAACCCAAATGGTAACACAACAAACTCATAATGTCCTTACCTGGTATGAAAAGAAACATTTCTTATATCCTCATCCTTGATATGGATCTGATAATAGTCGAACCTTAAGTCAATCTTGGATAATATTGTTTCTCCTTTGTCTTGATCAAACAGATCATCGATGCACGGTAGGTGGTACTTGCTTTTAACAGTCAGCTTGTTGAACTGACGATAATCCATACACATACGCATAGTACGATCCTTCTTCCTTACAAAAAGCACCGATGCTCCACATGGGGACACACTTGGCCGAATATAACCTTTATCCATAAATTCCTGCAATTGCATCTTTAACTCTATTAACTCCAATACGCTCATTCTGTATGGAGTCTGGGACAAAGGTGCTGCCCCAGGTATTAATTCAATAATAAAATCTATGTCTGTTTTTGGTGGCAGCCCTAGAATCTCCTCAGGGAAAACATCTTGAAATTCTTGTACAATAGGAATATTTTCCAGCATAGCAGTCTTCTCCTTTGCGTTGGTGAATCCAACTTGAATTGCATAAAGTTGGCAACCCTTCCTTATGCATTTACTTAGATATGATGTTGTAATAGGTCGCAACTTCAAAGGATTTTTGATGCCTTGCAGTTCCTGTCTTGACCCATCATTAGACTTAAAATGTATAACCTTATTCTTACAATCCACTAAGGACCAATGTCTTTCTAGCCAGTGGTAGAACATTAGGTTCCACGGTTATGTGCTAGTCCCCAATACTCAACTCATAATTGGGTACCTTTGTATGCACCCGTCTTCTAGTCCCTGTAGCCAGCTGAACCAGCCATGGCTTTTTAAATTTTTGATCCTGCAACTTACTACCTTCTACTACATGAGGGTGTATGTAACTCAAGCTAGCATCAGGATCAACTAAAATAGAAATAGTTTGGGTTTTAAACTTACCTTTTAATTCTATCATGGTTGGCTGGTAATCTGCTTGTCGATCCTCCAATGTTGCGTTGATTCTGGGTATGTTTCGAGCTACATCCGCCACCATAGATGCTTCTTGCAGATTTTCTGCCACCTCATTCCTTCCTCCATGTGGGGATTTCTCGAGGTAATGAGCTTCTCCACATCCCCAGCATTGCAACGGAGGTTTTTGGGGCTGCCCAATATCAGGTCTACTAGAAGCTTCATTAGCCCTCTCCTCCCAAATCCACTTTGTTCTGGTTTGGCTTTTGGCATTATGTTTGCTGAGTGGATTTCTTGTAGCATTCTTGAAATTGGTTGATCTACTATTTATGTTATTGGTAGAGTTTTTCTAGCCCCTTTCAAGGTGGCCAACTTTTTCCAACTTCTCCCTTCGCTTTAGACTACCGATAGCACATTCGCGTCTTCCTAATCACTTCTTCCATGGTTTTCAGAGTCACGAACTCAATTCTTTCTTTCATATGAATTGGAAAGCTGCTCAAAAAATGTTGCACCTTGGCATTTTCATCACACACGTAAGGTACACATCTTAAAAGAGACGTGAATTTTGTAATAAATTCATCCATAGTCATTTAGCCTAATTTCAGATCATGAAATTCTTGGGATTTCTCATCGTAAAATCATTTAGTCAGGTACTTGTCTTTAAAGTACTGCTGAAACTCATCCCAAGTTACATTTTGATCTTCCACTCCTCGTACATTCTTCACTTCCTTCCACCACAGCGTTGCTTTCTCCCACAATTGGTAGATGGCTAGGCGAGATTTAAGTTTGTTGTTATACTCATACACCTGAAAGTATTTATTCATATTTATTATCCAAGCTTCCACCATTTCCTCTGCTTATCCATCAAAGGTAGGAGGCTTGATCTTACGGAATTCTCCCTGTAATTCCACTTTTTTCTTTTTCAACTCTTTCTCTTCCATGACATTTCCAGATTCCGCCTCATTATATGTTCGACTTTTATGGCTTCTTGGCATTCGATTCTCTTCGATATGATCATGTACTCCTTGACATTGTTCTCTGTTTTCCTAAGTATTTCTCTCAGGGATAGGTTGTTCACTGGGAGGATTCTGTCTATCCGATAGACTCTTCAATATTCTCTCTTGTTCTCTCATCAACCTTTTGTTGTCACTAAGAAATTTAAGCACTTTTGTTTGTAGTTATTGTACAATATCCAACAATTTATTTGTCTGTCATTTCTATTCTTCCAACGTTCTTCTTGTCTATTGATGTTGGTCCACACTTAGTTGCACCCACATTTCAGGACTGACCTCAAGATTGGTCACAGGATGGGTCTCTCCCATGTTTCTAGGTAGGTGTTGACTTGATCTTCTTCTCGTGACGGATTACAAGAATCTATTCTTGTACTTAACACAATATCACATCATTAAATTTAATAGAATTCATAACACAACAGTATAGTATGATTCTGGCCCATTTGACCCCAGTTTGTAACTTATGCTCTGATACCACTTGTAACACTCTCCTACTTACATCCTTACTTTAACTCCTTAGATTAAAAAAATATTTACCACCTATATATGCTATCTACGCAAAGCTAGATCATGTATATATTTAATCGTGACTTTCATTTCAACTACATGTAAGACATTACAACATAATCGAATTTCATAGTTTATATTTCACATTCACTTAAGTGACGAACCTATCCATATAAAGTTGGCTATATATATTGTGACTGATAGTTTTGTACATGCATTAATTCTTCTTGGGTATGAAGTTTAGCCTTTTGTGTATTTGCTCCAAAGTATGTCCATCACTCGATTCCCAAGGTGATTAACCCGCAGGGGCATTTAATCTTTGATAGGAATTATATATTTGTTTATTGATTGTCCGATTAAATTGTCACACCGATAATTAATGCTAAGGCTCCGTGGTGCTATGGTCCCATCTGGCTTGGCTAGTTGTCATCCTCTGTGCTGTTGGATTTTTTCCCTCGAGATTGATGAAGATCCGGAACTGGGGTGGGTTAGGGTAACTATCCATTCCCCAAAACCCTCCGCCATTGTCTCATTACTGCATTACGCTGAAGCAGAGCTCCCGGCTCTGCAACTGTAAACTCTTATGGCAATGCTCAGGGCATACCTCTACGAGGAGTGTTCCATAATCAGTTTGTTTCTTTGTATTACTTCTTTCTTGCCGTTTTTCCTTTCCTCGCTAGCAAACCGAGCTGATTATGTTGCAAATTCTGAGACGCCCTTTGGAAATGGCTCGGCCGGCTGAAGAGCACTTTGCGTGCCTTATTTGCCTTTGACTCGGCTTCACAGTTCACACAAGCTTCCAGAAGCTCTGACGTTCTTATTCATACATGTTCTCGGTAAGGTTTGCACACCAATTTCTTTCTATAAATTATGTACATAGATATATGAGCATCTTTGTCTACCTTCTTAGTTTTCTTTTCTGTAGTTGCTAACTCAGAGGCACTTGTTCTTTTTTTTGTGCTCTAGGCACAATTTGGGTGAATGAGAAGCATTATGATTTGAAGTCTCATTGTCTATTTGAATCCCTTATTAAACGGTAAGGGCCTTTCAAATTTCCTTCCTTCTGTTCAGCCCGTAGTACTACATGTTGTAACGCTTGGCCTTCCTCTGCTGACACTTGCAAGAAAGGGCTTTCTGGCTGTCGATTACATGAGCAGTTAAATGTTTGGTTTTGATATGGGTTTCTATTATATTGTATTTGGTTTTGGGCTCGGCCCTGTCTCGTTATACATCCACCGAAATTTCTCCTCAGTGACCCCTAAACTACTTCATGAGGGTTTAATTTTCAGAGTTCAACTCTGTTTTTTTTTTTTTTTAATTTGTATATGTTCCTATGGATATTTTTAGTTTTTACACCATTGTATTTACACCGTCGATTTAATCATGTTAAGGGTTCTCCAGCTACTGCGTTGGTTCGACTGTGTTTTTCATTTGGACTACAATAAGTATATTTAAATGCCATGTTGCAACATTTCTTACGCTGGAAGATTTGGTTATTCTGTGTATTATAAACTTGGTTCATTCCAGTTTCTACATTCCGATAATTTAACATTTGCATGGTTTGGTTAGCAATCTTCATTCTCGTTCTTTGAAGTAATGAATGGGAGATCACAGTGGGAAATAAATGAAGAGACTATTCTCATTCTTTGAAGTATTCTAGCTTGGTTAATGTGTATAGTCTCTTCATTTATTTCCCACTTTGATCTCCCATTCATTCGACTGGGGTTATTCACTGGGACCGGAACTGGGATCCTTTTTCTAGATCCTGGTTCTAAACCCTTGTCAGGTCGGTTCTCTTTTTTCTTGTAGAATTTAACTAGTCTCTATAGTATCTGGATACTTAGATTTTCATTTATAGTGGGTTGTAATTTCTCATTTTCACTATGGTAGTTTATGTTTCGCATTGCTCACCGTTAGAACATGTGTGATTCACATGGTTTCCTACTATGATATAAATATACTATTTTAATTATTACAGTAATCCTGTATGTTTTTCCTCAGATTTTCTATAAGCACGAATATATTACATTTTTGTTCCAGTAAAATGTAAATCTATACATGTATGATAGAGACTGATTTCTACATTATTACCTCGACAACATATGTCTCGTAGTAATTGTTCACCAGTAGTATAAAGTTAAGGAATATAAAGTTGTTACTTCATATTTTAATTAGCATAGAGAATAAACAGTAGTTTTGTTCCTACTAATCTTTCTTTTTCTATGTAAACATATCATGTATTTTCAACTGTTCCTGGAATGATTATTTTTTAGGTGATTTGAAACTCAGAGGTTTATTCATATAATAGCATTACTTTACTCTGTTATAAAGCTTACAATATCGAATTACGAAACATAAAATAGTAAAATTAAACACTTTATGTCCCTACTTTAGAGTTGAGGTTTCACTTCAATAAATTTCGGTCCACCCAACCTTGAGCGAGGCGATTACGTCCTCTGCTCCCCCCTTGCTCCACACCAAATCGGAGGTAATTCTTTGAGACAAGAAGTTTGACTTCAAGATTGGAAAATCCAGTCTCGCTTCTCTAGGGTGAGTTCCTTGAGTTTCACTGGTACTTCCACAAGCTCTGGACAACTCATAACCATCATTCCTTGCTTAACCCTCTAGTTCTTCTGCACACAAAACCCCATTTCCTTCTAGGAATTTTCGTTAAATCTTTTCTGAGAAGGTAATTGTGAGAACTATCTCAACCTCTTCCTAAGTTTCTTGGAATAATTTACCACACAATTACTTTCAACTTTTACTAAAATAAAATTATCATTTTAATTAAATCTTTGAAATAAAAAATCATGTGTTAATGTCATTAACGAATGCCTCATTCGTTTCTAATTTTTAATACGTCTTAGAAATTCATGTAACAACAAGTAAAAGGTAAAAGGACTCAAACAAGTAGTTACAAAAGTTTTCAATCTGGGGACTTACAAAGGTCTTTAATCTTGGGGATTGATCTGCATCGGATTTAAATGGTAAGAGTGTTTTTTCGGAAAAGAGGAATCCAAAGTAGGAAAGTTTCACAAAATTTGCTTATTTTATTGCATTCCCATTCATAGTCCAAGGTCGCATTTTGAAAAGAGAAAAGGAACCGAAAGCAAAAAATTTGCACAAAATGTGCTTATTTTGTGCCTATTTTATTGCATTCCCATAGATAGTCAAAGGCCGCATTTGGAAAATTGCAACCACTCATTGAAATGGGATAAGAAGCCTACCAAAGGCTTTAAAAAGTTATAAATAGGAAGGCAAGTTCCTGGAAATGCAATGCACGTTCCTTGAAAGAGTCCAAGTGTGACACGTTCAATTTCCATCACTGGCGGTGACAACCAACGGACGAAAATTTGTAACTTTTGTTGCATTCCTATTCATAGTCCAAGGGAGCCATCAAAAAATAGAAGACTTAAAGTAAAAAGGAGGAACAGAACAATAAAAATTTTCTTTCCTCACAAATTCAATGGAGACAACCAGAGGGCAGACGTGTTCAATCTTTCGATTACTGCCACTGCCAAGTAACTGTTCTTTACATGGATATTATACCTGGGAGAGAGTAATTAAAGTATTTCACTTTCTTTCTTCTGTGGATTGAAGAAAGAATTTTTATCGTGAGAATGCCTAAATTTAGGATTGGAGGCGGCCGTATGTTGATGATTGGAATGCTCTTTCTTCTCGCAGCTGCGCCGATTACTGCTTCTCCCCGACGCTTCACACCCATACCACCAGGTATGAAGCATCTTCCAAATTTCTTGCCGTTAAATATTTTACCTTCAAACTTGTGTTGGTATTTTATTACGGAGTCGTCTAACGAGCCGGAGGAATTGCCTGGACGGTCAAAATTGGTCGGAATCCGGGCCAAAAAAATTTAAAAAATCTTGCAGAAACAATGTTTGAATCCTGATTTTGACATTGGAAATGGATTCAGCACCATCAAAAACCTGTAGGAGACCCAAAATATTAAACTTTGATAGTTATAACATGGATTTAGAAAAATTCCTGCCGGATTTTCTGAAAATCTTATCGGAATTTTCATGATTTTCAGGGCGATTCCTCTGGCTAGTTAGACTACGGCTTTTAGTACTGTCAGAATGCAGTCATATGTTGATCTTTCTTCTGGCAGCTACACCGTTTACTGCTTCTCACTAAACCATCTCTGTCAGAGCACGCTGGACAGGTTGGACACCTCTGCCGAAGCAGGCTGGAAACCTGGGAACCTCTGCCGAACTACGACCCGAAATGTAGTTGTAAGAAGTGTCCTGCAATCTGTTTATTATTGGTATGTTCTAAGAAGTGTCCTACAAAGTGCATTTGTAGGAAGTGTCCTACAACGTGCTATGTGTTTGATTATTGGTACGTTTCTTCCACTGGAAGTCTGTTCTGGGGCTTTGATCTCTTTTTGTAATGGATAATAATACTTGCTTATTTCTCAATTAAGGACTAATTCTCATCAACTCCGTTGTGAAGCAGAGAGCTAGAGAATGACAAAAATAAATGTGAGAGGAAAGAGTATGTATTTTTTGCTTCTCCAGAAAAGTGGAAACAGAAAAACATTTCATTTTAGAATGCAAGGCCTTCAAAGACAGCAGGGAAAACTAGCAGGTATTCTGGCAGCTAGTTCTTGGGATAATCTATTCAAGGAAGAGTTTGTCGATAAGCTAGGAGTGGTTATTGTAAAACTTCACATGAAAAGGGCCGAATACAAAAGCTAAATAGAGAAGCAATTTGTCCCATAAACTATTTCTAGCCTCATGGATATTAAAAATACTTTCTTCTTTATTGATAGTATGTAATCTCTAATTTTTAACGATAAATTATCTCTTTTCCAATATTCATCTCTTAGTTTTAATGATAACTCATCTCTTTTTCAATATTCATTTGTTTTGTATTAAGAATGAATTCCGTTTTACAAATAACAAATAAAATCATTTAAAAATTAACAAATAAAATTCAAAATATTTTTATTTTTTTAATTTAATATTTTTTAATTTTTTATTATAATATTTTTTTAATTAATGTATATTTTTTTGTCTTTTTAAATTTTAAATTTATGTGTTTTTTCTTTTTCTTTTTCTTTTTGCCACAAGTCCAACCCTCTATAGGATTCTAAACCTACACCCTTGTTATGCCCCAAAACCCTACCCTTTGTCAATACATATATATATATTTATAAACATAATCAGGTCAACATATCAACATTTTTTCAACCATTATCCAGTTATCAATGCATAACAATACTGACCACATACCATGAATTCATGTATAATGGCCATTATAGAGTTAAAGTATGCATACCAAAATATAAACACTGACACACATAACTGGTGCACGTCCAACATAAACTCACAATAAATACATTCAACAATGTCACCATCAAATTTCACAGGGCGACACCACTACAATCATGACCAATGCCATGCATATACAACAATCATATAGATCACAAGCACAAGGACCTATATGCAACCGAAATTTACATACAAAAACAAATTCATCAAAGGGGAGCTGAAACCAGATATCACCCAAGGAGAATGGAACCATGATCTTATACCACTTTATAACACTCTCCTCCCACATCTACCCAAGTAACCAGCCAATTGGGGAAAACATATGATGAAGAGTTACTATGATATGATTCAACTTCCTATATATCAGTTACGGAAGTGGAACTGACAGAACACAACCAACCTGACTTTATACACATGCAATAGAACCCCCAGGAGCCATCCAACCCATCCAGGTGACCAACCCCTCAAACAAACTAAAATTCTTGTACATCAAAGCCTTAATCACTCCCTTGACATGGGCATGCATGCGACTTAGAACCTCCAGTCACTCCCACAACAAGGCATACCTCTGACTAAGGACTTTTCCAAGTAGTTTTGTGCCAACGACTCCATATTATGAGCCACTTTTTCACGGCCAAGCCTCGCGCCACCACACATAACTCCATGAAACTTCCAGAAATGAAAATTAACTTCAAAAAAATGATAAAACTGTAAATAATTGAACAAATACTTGAGTAGACCCCAACTAGCCATGACATGCATTTCGTCAACCATGTCACAAAAATGCTCTTTACAGGATAAAACAACATAATATTTGAGCATAGGGGTTTCACAATTATATGAGAATCACTAAGAAGCATTGATGCCTCATCACAATAACTGCATTACCATATATTAAGCCATATAGTCATTGTACATTCAGTGATTAACCAAAAAATGATGAGAGCCATACATCATCACTGTCATAAAAATCACTCATAACCAATAGAAATATCAATGAGATAACAACCATATTGGCCACATATAAACAAGTATATTTTCCCATAAAATACGAAGGAGAAAGAACTTTTATTGATGATTGCATAGGCTAACCAGGTATGGGACTTCCATGAACCACCCAATTATAAGCTAGGTTGAACCAAAATTTTCTTTCAGCTTCTCACCCCCATGCCATATTCCAAGCATGAATGTGGGATCTCATATAACAAATCAATCAAAACCAAACTAGGGTTTCCAGAGGCCAAACCACCTCAACCCTCAATCAGTGATTCCACCTCACTATCGAACATTAATAACAATCACCATATTGGTCTCTACCCAAGTTGTCTAGGGCTCCATAGCGTTTTTTCCAACCAGAGCTTTCAACACTAGTAACTCAACCCACAGCTGTTGCTGGGCTTCCAGAGCATTTGTCCAACCATGGCTTCTAGGACTAGTATCTCAACCCACCAAGGGCTTTTAGAGCCTTTGTCCAGCCAAGGCTTCTAGGAACTAATTACTCAACTCACAACCAATGGAATAAGAAAACCAACTATAAAACAAAAGTAAAACCCACAAAAACATGGCTATCCAGGGAATAGAAAGGATAGGCAAAACCAATATCAATGCGGGTAATCTTCAATGCCAATGTAAAATCATAACCTAATAACCACATGCATATGCCATGCATGCCAAAACTAGTAAGACAACTATACATGAAACTCAACACCTGCAAGAAAAACTTGATATAGTTATTGATCTCATTGTCCTCCTGCTCTTTCCTTCTTTTCCTTTTCCTTCTTCCTCCAAATCCCAAGTATGCCACACATATCCAAGAGTGCTAGATAGGAAAAATCTAAGTTTCTTAGAGTATGAGAGAGAGAATAAAATGAGAACTCCAAAACTGATTTGACAAAATTCTGTGCAAAAGCTACCAACTAATCTTCATAAGCCTTTTTATCAATGAGGCCTCTAATATCTTCTTTTTTCCATTACTTTCCTTCATTTTCCTCCTCACATGCACCATGTGACCTTTCACCTCCCTTTTCTCCTATTTTCCATTATTTTCATAAATAAAATGCCAATAAATGCCTCTTGCCTTTCCAAAGCCTTTTCCATTTCCTTTTCCAATTTCCATAACCATTAATAAATTGAAATGAACACCCACTAGGATGTTTTCACCCAACATTCAACTTGAAATACGTGTCCCATGACCAAGGTCTTGTTTTATCTTTATTAATTTTTACATATATTTTTGACCAACAATGTTACAACTTGCTGATATAGTGGTAGCTTTAACCTTCAATTCTTCATCAAACATGGCACTTTCCATATTTCCACAATCAATCCTTGTTTTGAAAAAGAGACCACAAATTTCATCAACATAATTTTCATCCACTTTGCGGTGATATATGCATGCATGTGCTCATTAAAAATTTCAACTTCACCAAATTCATCATTTGTTGTTGGATTATCTTGACCAGATTATCTTGACCAGATTATCTTGATCCATTCATCCTCTAATTTTTCTACTTCATCTACTTGTATTTTAGATGCCTTGATTGTGGAGAAAACCTCTATGAGATCTTCCAAATACTTTGGCTCTTCCTTTCAATTTCTTTTCTCAGTTTTCTTCAGTTTTAGTTTGTGACACAAGGTTGTAGTCTTTATTTTGTCTTCTACCTTCTTTCCTTATTGTGGTAGCCTTCTAGAAATTAATGTCACATATACTTGACTATATTTAAAAATAAACATTTTTAACCTTCACTTTAATAGTGGCGCCCAAAAACTACTAGAATGTTTTATAAGCTCTTCTATGCATATTCTTATGGAGGCTCATGGCTACAACTTACGGTGGAGAATCTTTCTTTTGTCAGTGGTGGTGGCTCTTTCCTCTTGATATGGTGATGGATCTATACGCTACTCACCCTAATATTTTAGTAGTTGGGTTTACAAACCCTCAACGAGCTCTAGTTTCTACTTATGGACCAATGGATGCAAAATTTGATTTGTGGATTACTCATAATAGCCAAGGATCTTAGTGGAAGTAGCTAATGACCTTCTTAACTTCTTTGGTTCTTTGAAACCTTGTTAAACCTTGCTTTGATACCACTTGTTATTTAGATGGAAAGATAAACATGGAAACAAAATAAAAATAAGTATACAAGCTTCTTCTTGAATAAACAAGTTTTATTTATTAATTATTTTCCCATATACATCGATCAAGTTGCTACTATTCTCTCTTATTACTTCACATTACAATGACCCAACCATGAGTATATAAGCACTAAAATTTCTAAATATGGAATCATGCAAACTCTAAAGTTATTTTCTTCATGCACACTATGACTTGAAGTTTTAACTAAACTTTTCTAACTTCACTTTAACATGAATTGACATTTTTCTTTTCCTCCACTTAGCATTTCTGGACAAGGCATTAGTTTTTTAACTTTGGCCCACTTTACTTCTCATATTAGACTTAATAATACTTAACTTGCTTTCCTCCACTTAATTTAACTCTTCATACATTGCATGCATACGAGAGTACTTACTATTTCTATCAAGATTGAGAAAATCGATGAGATGAAATGAGTGACTATAGGGCCATGAAAATGGATTTTTAGGTTAAATTACAATTTATGATAGAGGTACTCTTTCAACCTCCTTCACAATTTATTTATATATATCTTTATTAAGTGATGAATATAAATCATATAATAGTTTTTCCCTTGTTTGAAATGATATCAATTACCAATATTACTTGGTTTCTTCATAATGCATTCATGGGTTTCTAATTCCTAGATGAAAATTTTTACCAACATTTTAATACCTAACAATAAATTAATATAAAAAAATATTAAATTTCATTTTGTGTATATATATACAATATTAGTAAAAATTTTGTTTACAATAAAAAGAAAATGAAATACTAAAATATTATCTAAGATAGTGAAAAGAAAAATGAAAAGAAAATTTGTATCTCTTTGAGATGTGAGTATAAGACATATGCAAGAATCAAAATTTTCATTTTTCATTTAGAAAGAAAAAAACTAAGGTTTAAAATGCATATATGGATGAATTAGTATTATATATATATATATATATATATATATATATATATATATATATATATATATATGCATAAGAGTAGAAAACATTTGAGAAAATATATAATTTTATTTATCATTATATTGTATTTAATTTCTTGCAAATTTATATCTTTTTTTTTTTCTAAATTACGCTATTTCTATTATAAACATAAAAGTACAAAACTGCCACGGCTCAGCTGAGGAAGCCTGAGACCGGGCTTGATGTCCACTGTCTGTCTAGCTATAGAGCTGCCCATTAACGGGAAACCAGCTCTTTTATCAGAGTTGCCACCGCCCAGGAACTGGGAAACCGGCGCAAAGTCACTTACATACGGATTAACAAAACTAAAAAGAGCCAAAAAATACATGCAGCTTTGTCTGCTGTGAGTGACCATTGAAAACAGAAATTTGTCAAAAATTCTAGAACATAAATCATACTGAGAATTGGTCCTGGAGCATTTAGTCGGAGTCCGGATTCTCTTCCTCAATTCTGCAGCCATAGTGTTCTTCCGAATCCGCTTCAGAATTATTGTCAGCATCTTCACCTGACGGACCAGCTTCCATCTGCAAGTGCGCCTGTCCCGGATGAGCAGGGACAGAGGCAAGAGGAATTCCGAGGGGGTGCGCGCTAGGACCGGGTGCAGGGCCAGAGGGGGGCTCGAAGTTAGGCTTGGAAGGAGAGTGCACAGGGTTAAGCGGCTGAACAGGAGGGAGAGTGGTCTCTTCGCGAAGTGAAATCGTGATGAGGGCAGTAATGGAAGGCCGATCGAAGGCGCAATCGAAACGCAGCTCAGCGTGTTGCGTTGATTTCCTTAGATAATGACTGCCAGGGCGAGAAGGGGAGGCGGAAGCCTGAAGCGGGGGAGGAGACATAGTATTCAGAGCAGGAGCACGAGGCGGGTGCGAGGGCTGAGGAGGCGCCAGGGCAACGCTCTCATGGAGACGGCCAGCAAGATCAACATAAAGAGGAATGGGACGCCTTTCAGCATGTTCCATGGAGTAGTCGACATTAGAATTGGAGGGTCGCTCACTCATGGACCTGCCTCGAGAGGCCCCTCTCCTATAAGACATTCTTTTCCTGAGCCTGGGCATACTGAAATTCCGAGAGGAATCAGACCAGTTACCAGAAGGAGCTGCAGGAATAGAGTTAATTTGACCAACAATAACAGGAGAAGTATGAGAATTGAACAGAACAGGGCAGAAGTTACTATTTGAGAAGTGATAGCCGGGAATCGTATCCAAACAACATTGCAAAGAGCACCTGCGACCTGTAGCTATGCGAGCCCCACCTATTGCACAACCGCCCGGGCAATGAGAGCGCAGAGGTGACAAAGGGCGGTGAGCAGAGCCAAAGCAATCGGAAGAATGCGAGCAGTGGTGCTCCATTTGAAGTCTGGTGCGGCGAGCAGGACGGATCAAATGACGGCGAGGAGGAGTTAATATCCAGCGCTTTGGATTAATGAGCATGGCATTAATGACACCATAGGGGGCCATGTGGCCACCCCAGGTGAACCTCCTTGGTTTTTGAACCAGGCCTGGAGGCCTCTTAACCCGAGATGTCATCCACATCTGGAATTCTTGCAAATTTATATCAAAGTTTTAATTGAAGTAATTTAAATTCTTTCACATATTTAAAAAAACATAAAAAATTACTTCAAGGAATGTAACTCAATCGACAATCACCTTGTTATGAAGTATTATGTAAAAATACAAGACTCAAAGTTCAAATCCTCTTTAATTTTTTTTATCATTATATTGTATTTAATTTCTTGCAAATTTATATCAAAGTTTTAGTTGAAGTAATTTAAATTCTTTCACCTATTTAAAAAAAAAAAAAAATAGCTCATGGAATGTAACTACCTTGTTATGAAGTATTATGTAAAAATACGAGACTCAAAGTTCAAATCCCCTTTAATTTTTTTTATCATTATATTATATTTAATTTATTGCAAATTTATATCAAAGTTTTAGTTGAAGTAATTTAAATTTTTTCACATATTTAAAAAAAAAAAAAATTTTAGCTCATGGACTGTAACTCAATTGACAATCACCTTGTTATGAAGTATTATGTAAAAATATGAGATTTAAAGTTCAAATCCCTTTGAGTCGGGCTAACCAAAAAATAATATTTTTTATCTATTTATTTATTATATTTTTAGAATGTGGTTTAATGAAAAAGAAAAAATATAGTATAAAAGAAATAAAATTGACATGATTAAATTTCATGTGGTTTGAATATCTATTTTCAAAAATAAAAAATATAATTATCCACTATTCACTCATGAAAAGCAAATTTGCTAATAGTTTTGTCTTAATTTATAATTGTCTTAAATGGGTTTATCTTAATTGCCATTGTCTTAAGTCGTCATTGTCTTAAAGATAAAAGTTTTGTCTTAAAATGTTTTTTTCTCAAATTGCTTTAGTCATAAATATAAATTTTTGTTTCAAAATTTTTTTGTCTCAAACTACTTTTGTCTTAAATATAAAATTTTGTCTTAAAATATTTTTGTGGTTTTTGTCTTAAATATAAAGTTGTCTTAAAATTTTTCTATCTCAAATTATTTTTTTCTTAAGCATAAAGTTTTGTCTCAAACTATTTTTATCTTAAATTTTATATTTAAGAAAATTTAATTGATATTAAATTTTAATGTAAAATAGCTAAGAAAGATATTTTTATCTTAAACAAATTTAAAGTGATTGATTTTCTCTATAATTCAATCAAAGGGGAGATTTAGTCATTTGGTTATTTTCGTAAAGTTTTCTTACCAGTTTCCATTGGATCATATTTTTTTTCCTGACATAATTCTTTTTTATTTCAGGGTGGAAGTTGTACGATTCTACATTAGAGATTTTTTAGATTCTTTTTATGTCTTCAATGATTTTTGCATATCCCTTTTTAGTGCCTGTATGAAAAGTTTGGCATTTGTGAATTTCAAATATGCCTTTTTGTTGATGAGTTTTCGTTTTGATTGGTAACATTTTTGTGTCAAAGGTGAATTTAGTTGTTGATTCAATGTGTTTCCTTTGTACTTTCTCTGAACATGGATGGCCTGTGTTTTTATTCATCAAATCAAATTTGTGTTTTGTTAATTAAGCAATATTTTTTCATCTCAATGTTTTCATTTGTTTGCAAGGTATTTATGGTAGTATTTTTTAAAATTTCTTCCTTCTTTTTTATTTTTAGGATTTTTTGCCATCGTTTTATGATTTGTTTTTATTGGATGCATTTTAGTTTTTTTTTAAACCAATAGATGGGTTAGATATTTATGGTAGTATTTTTTAAAATTTCTTCCATCTTTTTTTTATTTTTAGGATTTTTTTGCCATCGTTTTATGATTTGTTTTTAATGGATGCATTTTAGTTTTTTTTTAAACCAATAGATGGGTTAGATTTTATTGTTAAAGAACATTTTGTTTTGGGGTGATTTATGGTTTGATCTAGCTAGATATTTTGGATGGTTTTTTTTTCAGGCTAAACTTATTTTATTAAGTTGTGGCAGTAGTGACTTTCTTCTTAGTTTCAGTTGCGTTTTTATTGTTTTCATGGTTTTCCAAGGTTTCTTTTATCTACTATTAGGGCTTACATTTATATTTCATTCCGTGTGGCATGTGTTATATTGTGAAAAAACATGTTAAAATGTCTTAATATTCATTCATTTAGTGATGATGGGTTATGATACTTAACTCAAAACATGGATAAAAAAATCTACTATTCAAGACTCCAAAACTATAATGCAAATGTGCGAAAACACATGAAAGTTGATCTTATCCTTGCATGGAAGGGATAAGTTAATGTAATGAGATTAGATGCTTTGAAAAAAAACGTGTTAAAATGTCGCAATATTGATATTCTGATAATGAATTATGATATTTAGTTCAAAACATGGATAAGAAAATCTACCACGATGATTCCAAAAAACTCTCCATATTATCATTGCTATTTTAATACCATGTTTTCAATCATTTTGGTTTGTTTATAATGTAGCTTGCTTCTTTTATTTTCTTTTTCTTCTTTTGATCAAAGAGCCCAAATATTGTAATGGAGAAAAATGGCAGGACAAAGAATTCTAATTGTAATTACCCCCAATCCGAAACTCTATTGGGCTACAAGGTTGAAGATGTTCGACAATGGCATCGAGAAGTTTTGTAATGATGTTTAATGTAACATAAGCTTTATTAACACAGGTGGAGGTTATTGTTTTACCAAAATATAGCTTGACTGAAATAGATGAAATTGTATCAGGCTAGCTATATTTATAGATTGAAACCATGGTCCATGAAATCAAACATTTTTGTGAAATCTAAATAGCAACATTGATAGATTGTAGCCACTGTGAGGTCAAACGTCTTCAATCTTGGGGACTGAATCTGCATCGAATTTAAACGGTAAGAGTTAGTTAGTTTTTTTTTTGGGTGAAAAACCATTAACTATTGTATATCTTTAAATATTACATATTTGTAATTACTGAAAACATATTGTAAACTCATTGTATAAAGATCCAGAATGTGGGATCTTGCAAAGTGGGATTTTCTTACAACTCCAAAAGAAAAGGGTGGATGGGGCCTTATGGATTTGGCTGAATTTGGGAGATCATTGTTGATTAAATCACTTTGGAGATGTTTAAATGGGAAGGGGATATGGTGGCAGGTAATAAGAAGAAAATACAATGGTGAGTCCACATTGGAGGATTTGTATACTATGGGCTGGAAGGAAGCTAGATTCCGCTCAGAAATTTGGAAGAGTTTCGTAAAAATATGGCCGATAGTGAAGGAAAACCTGAAGTAGCACTTTGGAAATGGTGATCCGAATGGAAAATTGCATCCACCCATGGTCTTCATCTACCCATGTTATCCATCCACCCATGGAATTTACCCATGGTATTGTAAATGTCATTGACCCATGGTATTCATCCACCCATTGTATTTATTCGCCCATGGTATTGTAAGTGACATCTATCCATGATATTCATCCACCCATGGTATATATCCACACATGGAATTTACCCATGGTATTGTAAGTGGTATCTACCCATGGTTTTGACCCATTGTATCCACCTATGGTATCTACGCATGGTATTGTAACTCAAAAAAGGCTATAAATAACAAGCCTCGGTTTGTAAAAGCACAGGTTTTCCACCACAATGTAGTTTCTACAGTTATTTTCCATTTTAATAAAAACAAGTTTCTTTGTGGTTTTATTTGCAGTGTGTTCTCTCTTTTTTTCTGGCATTCTAATTTTGCAAATCTTGTCAGATCCATTTCAACTTTGAATCTTGGGGGCCTCCCCGAAGATCCAAATGCTTCCCTTATCGATTTGGGTTATGAACACCCCCATTAGGGAATGAGGGTTTGAGAGAAGCATATTTTAGTTTCAATGTTTTATGACAATCTTGACAAAATCCATGAATTTTGAGTGGTGAGTTTTTAGATCGGTTAAAACTTTTGGTGAAATATTTACAAAAAAAAAAAAGACAGATATGAGATTCCTTGCGAAAAAATACCCGAATTAAAAAACAAATCGGCCGTTGGAGTTCGGATGAGGGAGATATCGTTGATTCAAAATCAGCAATGTTGCAACAATTTTTCTGACGATAATTCAGGAATGGCAGATCACATATCATTTATTGCAGTTTTTAGTGGGAAATTTTAGATAAATGGTTACAGATCTGTGCTCCCCTTGAAAAATCACCCAATTTCAAAAAAAAAATCGGTCAAATCGGAGTCCAGACGAGGGAGTTATCGCTGATTTAAAATCTGCTATTTTTTCAGAAATTTTGTGACGGCGGGACAGTTCCAGCGCAAATATGAGAGTCTAGGTTCTCCAGATATCGATTTCAAACACATGAGAAGATGTAGAATGATCATTCCATTTCAAAAAACAGGTTATAATAAATATTCTGAGTTATATTGACTGAGTTATTCTCATTTTAATTTGGAGCAGCATTCGGAGCGGGTTCCCTTTGGAGACGTGCCCTCCCACCCCGCTTTAGTAGGCACCTGCTTCACATTCATCAGTTTTAGCATAGTATCATTCGGCTTGGGTTATTTGGAGATGTGCCCTCCCACCCCAAGCTATGTAGGTACCTGCTACTTCATCAACAATCAACATCACGGTTATGGGTTAACTGCACAAAATCCTTCTCATAGAAGTCCATTTGCTAGGCCGCACACTATTAGTCACACAGTTGGTCACAAGCATTACAAAGTATCTCTATCCTCGGATCTTCGTTTTTCATGGTTTTGGTTCATCCACAAGCCCACACTTCATCGAAGTCCATTTTCTAGGCCGCACACTGTCAATATCACAGTTGGTCACAAGCATTACAGGGTATCTCTATCCTCGGATATTCATTCATCACCATTATAGGTTAACTACACAAAACCCTTCTCTTCAGTGGCTCGTCATATTCAACAAAGGCTTCTCAGAAGGGAACTTCACGCAATGGGGCCCATTGCTTCTTAATGAGGGAGGAATGATCCGAATGGAAAATTGCATCCACCCATGGTATTCATCTACCCATGTTATCCATCCACCCATGGTATTGTAAATGTCATCGACCCATGGTATTGTAAATGTCATTGACCCATGGTATTCATCCACCCATTGTATTTATTCGCCCATGGTATTGTAAGTGACATCTATCCTTGATATTCATCCACCCATGGTATGTATCCACACATGGTATTCATCCACACATGGAATTTACCCATGGTATTGTAAGTGGTATCTACCCATGGTTTTGACCCATTGTATCCACCTATGGTATCTACGCATGGTATTGTAACTCAAAAAAGGCTATAAATAACAAGCCTCGGTTTGTAAAAGCACAGGTTTTCCACCACAATGTAGTTTCTACAGTTATTTTCCATTTTAATAAAAACAAGTTTCTTTGTGGTTTTATTTGCAGTGTGTTCTCTCTTTTTTTCTGGCATTCTAATTTTGCAAATCTTGTCAGATCCATTTCAACTTTTAGATCTTGGGGGCCTCCCCCAAGATCCAAATCAGTGGTATCAGATTTAGGTTATGAATCCATGGGAATGAGGGTTTGAAGCATATTTTAGTTTCAATGTTTTGCAGCAATCTTCAGCAAAATCCATGAATTTTTTGAGTGGTGAGTTTTTAGATCAGATTTGAAACTTTTGGTGAAATATTTACAAAAAAAAAAAGACCAGATATAGATTCCTTGCGAAAAAATACTCGAATTCAGAAAAACAATTGGCCGAATTGGATTTCGAATGAAGGAGATATCGATCATTCAAAATCAACAATGTTGCAACAATTTTTCTGATGACAATTCATAGACGGCAGCTCTCCCGTAATTTATTGCAGCTTTAAGTGTAAAATTTTAGATAAATGGTTAATATTTGAGCTCTCCTTGAAAAATCACCCGATTTCAAAAAACAAATCGGTTGAATCGGAGACCGGACGAGGGAGTTATCGTTGATTTAAAATCAGCTATTTTTTCAGAAATTTTGTCACGGCAGGACAGTTACAGTGCGAATCTAAGAGTCTAGGGCCTCCCGATATCGATTTCAATTACACGAGAAGATGCAGAATGATCATTCCATTTCCAAAAATAGGTTATAATAAATATTCTGAGTTATATTGACTGAGTTACGCTCATTTTAAATTTGGAGCAGCATTCGGAGTGGGTTCCCTTTGGAGACGTGCCCTTCCACCCCGCTTTGGTAGGCACCTACTTCACATTCATCAGTTTCAGCATAGCAGCATTCATCTTGGGTTATTTGGAGACGTGTCATCCCACCCAAAGCTATGTAGGCACCTGCTACTTCATCAACAATCAGCATCACAGTTATGGGTCAACCGCACAAAAGCCTTCTCATCGAAGTCCATTTGCTAGGCTGCACACTATTAGTAACACAATTGGTCACAAGCATTATAGGGTATCTCTATCCTTGGATCTTCATTTGTCATGGTTTTGGTTCATCCACAAACCCACACTTCATCTAAGTCCATTTGCTAGGCCGCACACTGTCAATATCACAGTTGGTCACAAGCATTGCAGGGTATCTCTAAGGCTGGGATCTTTGTTCATCACAGTTATGGGTTAACTACACAAAACCATTATTTTCAATGGCTCTTCATATTCAAAAAAGGCTTCTCAGGAGAGAACTTCATGCAATGGGGACCATTGCTTCTTAAGGAGGGGGAATGATCTGAATGGAAAATGGCATCCACCCATGGTATTCATCCACCCATGTTATCCATCCACCCATGGAATTTACCCATGGTATTGTAAATGTCATCGACCCATGGTATTCATCCACCCATTGTATTAAGTCGCCCATGGTATTGTAAGTGACATCTATCCATGATATTCATCCACCCATGGTATGTATCCACACATGGAATTTACCGATGGTATTGTAAGTGGTATCTACCCATGGTATTGACCCATGGTATTGTAAATGGTATCTACCTATGGTTTTGACCCATTGTATCCACCTATGGTATCTACGCATGGTATTGTAACTCAAAAAAGGCTATAAATAACAAGTCTTGGTTTGTAAAAGGACAGGTTGTCCACCACAATGTAGATTCTACAGTTATTCTCCATTTTAATAAAACAAGTTTCTTTGTGGTTTTATTTGCAGTGTGTTCTCTCTTTTTTTCTGGCATTCTAATTTTGCAGATCTTGTCAGATCCATTTCAACTTTTAGATCTTGGAGGCCTCCCCCAAGATCCAAATCAAATGGGGCAAAAAATGTTGATTGGATGTTTAGATGAGATGCCAAATGGGCCACAACAGCATATAAATGAGGGTTTATTTCAAACTTTGAACCATAGGGGCATCTTTTACTTATATCAGATCATTGAGAGATGGGAATTAGAGGTCCCCAGATGGAATTCCTTCTTGGATTTAGGACTCGACGAGAAATGGGAAAGAGAGTGGCATGCTTTTATTAATAATATGAGGTCTCTGTGACTATGTAAAATCCAGGAAGGGGACAACCTTGGGTGGAATGGACAGAGAAAAGGGAAGGACTTAAGAGTGAAGGAGGTCTATTCAGCGCTGATATATAAAAAAAAATTAAGGATTCCATACAATTGGTTTAATGAAGTATGGAAAAATAGAGCATAGGTGAAGATGACCATTTTCCTTTGGTTGGTATAGAGGGATAAGAATTTGACATGGAGAAACCTTCAGAAAAAAGGGTAGGAAGGGCCAGGCATGTGCATTCTCTGTGTTGAAAATGCAGCAAGATGATGGAGCTTAGTGAAATGAAGTCGCCTTCACTAAGTGGGACCGCAGGCAAATTCTGGCGCAAAATCTATTTTTAGACTATGTCTATTTTTAGACATATGGAGCATGGTCCGGGGATTGCAGTATGTTATTCTTGGAGTATTGGTAATGTTGGTAAAAATAGATGGGACTCTATTTTTTTGGACCTATAGGTCGAAGTCTATTTTTAGACTGCCTCTCCTTAAAATAGGGAAGTCAAATATTATTTACCCTTAATAATATTTAGACTATAAACTTCAGTTTACTCTCTTGGAGCACTTCAGTTCGAGCCTTGGAAGTGGCTCATGCATCTGACATAGGAATTACGCTATTCCCAAGGGTTTGATGGCATCATGCATGGTTGACTTCAGTTAGGACTTCAGTGGCAGAATTTTGGTGGAGTTAATGAGACAGCTAGTGGAGTTGTGTTCGGTTTAATTTAGTTGAACTCGTTGAGATTAGTTTAACTAGCTAATCAACTAGTTATGAGTGGAGTGAATTAAATATTATTTAATTCATTAATTAGTAACTCATTATTCAACTCAAGAACAAATCAGTTCACTACAGTGCATGATCAGTTCAGTGGAGACCAGTGAAAGAGGTAGATGAAAGGGTGGAGTTAGCTATCAGTTGTGACTATACTGTTGCTATTTGCAACACACAGATAGGTGGAGTAAGCCCATGAGGATTGCGCAGTTCAGGCTGGTGGTTTATCTATATAAAGAGGCCATCCCATAGCATTGAAACACGCAATAGAGGCAAGGTAATTGGCGGTGAGTTTTGAACTAGTAACCTGTTCAAAACTGAGCTAGATTGTGAGTAACTGTATGAGAAAGTACTGAGTACTTGTGAGGAGTATTGTACTGAGTTTGTTACTTGATTTATCCATTATAATATACACAATAGCTGCGGGGTTTTCAGCTATAAGCTTTCCCCATACATACCGTGTTAATGTGTATGATGATTTGATGTGTTATCGCTTGATTTTATTTCCGCATGTTTGATGATCTGAGTGGAAGAGATTATGTGTTGCATATAAATTCGAATTGTATGAGATCAGGATAGTCTCGGTGGATAATTAATCATTATTCAGCAAATTTCTACACTTTGTGGACAGGAAAATGAAGACAATCAACACCTTTTCTATTTATGTTTTTTTGCAATGGAAACTCTGAATTTAATTTGTGAATATTTGCATGTCTAAAAACCAGATTGCAGGTCAACGGAAGTTTTCACTAGATGGTGGATGGGGAAAAGGAAGAAGTATAAGGCAATTCCGATATTATATCATTGGTATATATGGGGAAGTAGAAACAAGAAATTGTTTGAGGGACATATTTGCAGTTCTGAGATGACAGCAAAGAAGATAATAAGCAGCTGGGAGGGTTTAAAAATTATTCAGAAGCCTCCGGGAGACTTATCAAGGAGGAATTGGCCACATGAGATACAATATCTTGCGGGATATTTCGATGGTGCTTCACAATTTTCCACTTGTGGTTGCGGGGCTTGGCTTCTGATCTCCCCTACATGCCATTATAAGATATATTGGAATGAGGGATTTGGCACTAATATGAAAGCTGAGTGTCTTGCCTTATGGGGCCTTTTTTGGTTTCCATGTCAACTTTATTTGGATAAAATCTGGGTCTTTGGAGACTCAAAGGTTTTGATCGATCATATGAATTAAAAGGCTAATATTGTCAACAACTCTCTGTCACACTGGTTCGAAAGGATTCACACTCTGAAGAAAAAAATTTCGTCCATCACCTTTTCACATATATACAGAGAAAAGAATAATGAAGTGGACAGTCTATCCAAGAAAGGGCTGAGTGGATTATACAGGGAGATGTACTACGAGCTGGTCAATGCAAATGGTGAAGGGGCTGTTGGTAAATTTTTCTTATTTTGAATTCACAGTGATAGGTCCTGGGTTTTGTTTTTCTTCTTTCCATAAATCAATACCTTATCTGGGTGTACAAGCCTTCTTGCTTTTTGTCTCTTCTTACAGGTCTGTGGTAATCCAGACAAAGTCTTTTCTAGTAAATCTTATTGTTATTTTGGATATGGGAAGGTGCTACAACACAGGGCAGTCAAGATCTCTCTGTTTCTCTCAATTTTAGAGGATCTTTCTTCTATATGTTATGAAAAGGATGTTTTATTAGTTCATGAAGACAAATTGTAATGGGGCCTGAGAGTCTATATTTCTGATAGAATCATAATTTTGAATGTAAAGTAGATGATATGAAGACACAGTGACAAAAAGAATGATGTAATGTTTTTATTTACATACAACAAAGTTTTGTACTGATACATTATATAAACCAAGGTATTTTTCACAGTGAAAAAAAAATCAAGAATGTCAAAAAAAAAAAATATTCCAATAGAGATCCAAAAATTTCTCTTACCAGAAAAGAGGAATCCAGAGCAGGAAAGTTGCACAAAATGTGAGACTTTTATTGCATTCCCATTCATAGCCGAAGGTCGTATTTGGAAAATTGCAACCATTCGTTGAAGTGGGATAAAAATGCTACCAAATACTTTAAGCAGGAAAGTTGCACAAAATGTGCAATAGAGATCCAAAAAATTCTCTAGCCGGAAAAGAGGAATCCACAGCAGGAAAGTTGCACAAAATGTGCAATAGAGATTAAAAAAGTTGTCGAACAGGAAAAGAGGAATGCAAAGCAGGAAAGTTGCACAAAATGTGCTTATTTTATTGCATTCCCATTCATTGTCCAAGGTCACATTTGGAAAATTGCAATCATTCGTTGAAGTGGGATAAGAAGGCTACCAAAGGTTCATCACTGGTGGTGCCAACCAACGGAGAAAACCGCTGAAAATTTGCAACTTTTATCGCATTCCTATTCATAGTCGGAGGGATCCTTTAGAAACTAGAAGACTTCAAGTAAAAAGGAGGAATAGAATAGTAAACTTTTCTTTCCTCAGCAAATGCAATGCAAGTTCCCGGGAAGAGTCCAAGTCAATGGAGACAACCACAGGGCAGACGTGTTCAATCTTTCATAACTGCCACTCCCAAGCGATTGTTATTTATATGGAGAGAGTAATTAAAGTATTTCATTTTCTTTCTTCCGTGGTTTGAAGCAAGAAATTTAAGATACGAAGGCATCGTGAGAATGTTGAAATTTAGGATATGTTGATGATTGGAATGCTCTTTCTTCTGGCAGCTGCACAGATTACTGCTTCACACCCACACCACCAGGTATGAAGCATCTTCCAAATTTCCTGCCGTTAAATCTTTGAACTTCAAACTTGTGTTGCTATTTTATTACTGTCAGAATGCAGTCATATGTTGATGATTGGATCTTTCTTCTGGCAGCTGCACCGTTTACTGCTTCTCACCGAACCATCTCTGCCGGAGCACACTGGATAGGCTGGACACCTTCAGAACCACTGCCAAACCACGAACCGAAATGCAGTTGTAAGAAGTGTCCTGCAATGTGTTGATTTTTGGTATGTTCTAAGAAGTGTCCTACAAAGTGCAGTTGTAGGAAGTGTCCTCCGACGTGCCACATGTTTGATTATTGGTATGTTGCTTTCACTGGAAGTTTGCTCCGGGGCTCCTTATCCATGCTCGTAATGGATAATAATACTTGATAGTATGTAATCTCTGAGTTTTAATGATAACATATCTCTTTTCCAATACTCATCAATTAGTTTTAATGATAACTTAGTTTTAGTTTTTTATTATAATGTTTTTTTGATTTAATGTATATTTCTTTTTTGTATTTTTAAATTTTAAATTTATGTGTTTTAAAATCATTATTATTATTTTTTTTAATTTAATTTATTTGTTTTTAACGTTGTTTCTTTTATTTTACTTAGAGTTTTATGTGAATCATTTAAGAAAATACATTCAATTTTATTATTTTTTGATATAAAATTTCATAAAAATTGTTATTTTTCTAACAAAAGTTTATTCAAATTTTTCATAAAAAATTTCATTATAAAAAAATTTCATTTAACGTTATTAATTATCTAAAAAATCTCACTTCAAAATATTAATTTTATATCTTAGGACGAAAAATAAGAAAATGAATAACATAACTTGAAAGATGGTTAAGTAATCATTATTTAAAAAAAAAAAAATTGTATACTTAGGACATAAACAAATTTAAAGTGTTAAAATCACGCCTAAAAAACATTTAAAAATAAATAATCCTTACTTAATATATCAAAAAAATTTGAAGTGTAAACTTCAAAATTGGCATGAAAAATGTGCATACTTATTACATAAGAAAATTGAGAGTGTCAAAAATATGGTCCAAAAAGAATGTGTATTCTAAAGTAGCACTTTTCAAAATTGAATGACTTTTTACAAAAAGTAAAAACTCGGTACAGTTCTCGTTTGATAGGTTTCTTTATTTACAACAAAGACGATATATAAATGTTCAAGGTTGTTAATGTTGCTCTAAATCAATAGTGGTATTTGATCATCAATGTTCTTAAATGGATAGAATATAATTTTTTTTCATTAAATTTAGATGTTCACCCCTAAACTTCAACTGAAATGGCACTTGTGGTATTTAATATTTTTAAATAAAATTTTGGTTTTATTTAACTTTTGTGAAATGCCACTTGTCGTATTTAATATTTTTAAATAAAATTTTGGTTTTAATTAACTTTTTCTTAGAATTTGTGACTTTATGACACATGGGTTTTAACATCAATATTCTTATTTTTTAATTAAATTTTCACTCAAAAGAAGTTCAAGGACTATATTTTTTATTAAGGACAACCCATATAGTCTTCCTATTGGCCCCACCTTGTGCGAAGATCTCCACACATGTTTTCACCACTTTTAGACCTAGCAAGACTGTCAAACCTGAGAGGCTTACACTCTAGCTAAATTATGTTTCGAAGAAAGGCACGTACAAAGCTAAACTCTACATTGAAGTATAGAGATAAAAGAGTAAGTTCCACTACTTCACACAAGGTGGCCCCAAAAGAAAATATTTATTTTATAATTGTGTTGGGAAAGCATCCTAGATATTTAGGCTTGGATGTAATGATTTCTCTAGTCACATAATTTTTTTTTTTTTTGTGTTACTTCGAGATAAATGAAGCTACTTTGATGCATGAAAGAAAAATATAGAGCTCAAAGTTGCTACACTTGGCTGTAAATGGTAAATAATAAAGTTTTCGTGAATAAATCAACAACACCTAGTAAATTAATATTTTTATTCTAAAGTGTATGCAAAAGTGAAAATATAAAAGAGTAAGTTTCATTTCTCTCCAAAAAGTGAGCCCATAAGGAATTATTGAATCTATAATCATATTGGAAAAATGATTTAGAGATCTGCACTTGGGTGTAATGATTTGAATTCTTTTTTTCATTACATGGAGAGAAATGAAGTTACATTGATGTTTGGAAAAAAAATATCAATCCCAAAGTAGCTACATTATTTGTAAATGGAAAATAATAAAATTGTCATCAATAAATTAGCAAAAACTAATAAATGATTATTTATCTTCCTTGGAAATAGTAAAATAATGAAATTTTAGAAAAAAAAATTAATAATTTTAGGCAATAGTTACAAATTACTCCCATTTTGCATTTGAATAATTTTGTTTAGTCATGGGCGAAGTTAAAGTTAATGCCATTGAATGTCTAATTATTTTGTTTCATTTGGACATACTCAAAGAATCATGCATTTCAAATTTATTTCTTTTCCACTTCTCTAGATTCTATTAGCTCTTTGTCATAAGTCTCCTACTTCAAAAAATATTACCAAGTCTAACACAATTACCTAAAAAGGCATGCATTTGTAGCATACATACAACAATCATAAGATACAAAAACTAGGACAAAGCATAAGACATATAGTAATAATGCAATTATGAAAGAAAAATTAAAAATTTCAAGTAATCATTTAAAGTTATTTCCATTTTGCATTTGAAATTTTGTTTAGTCATGGTGTACTAAAGTTAATTCCATGGAATGCCTAATTCTTTAGCTATATTATTCAGACATACTTAAAGAATCATGCATTCCAAATTTATTTCTTTTTCACTTGTCTGAAATAATTTAATGATTGGCATCACCCTATTAGTTGTATATGATATGATTTGTAAATTTATATATGTATTTACAACAAGAGGAGTCGTCTCACTCATTTTTGCTATCCTCAATAGGGTTATTTTAAGGTGACTAGGTCATTGTTATCTCCTTGGTTGTCATGCCCATAGCCACAAACAAAAGTAGAAAAGATAAAATTTAAAGAGGTGAAAGGATTTTATTTTTTGAAGCCACACATCAAGAAATAATTCTTCATGTTAATTTTGATGTTAATAACAATGACAATGATCAGAATTTTTCATGTTTAATCTCCACATTCATCTTTTTCTTGATTACAGTGATAATAATCACAGTTTTAATGTTCTTAATCTTTACATTCATATTTTTGTTCATCACAACTCAACCTCTTCCACTTGCTTACGCTTGATTTGGTGTGTTTATCTAAAAGTGACCATGTCACTATGAGCTGTTGAGTGACCATGCTAACAACTACCAATATAAATAGAAGAAATAAAATGTAGTGAGATGAAAGGATTTTAGCCCTTCAAGTTGCACATGATCAAGGAATTTCCTTCATCTCAATTCTGATTTTCATCATAGTGACAATGATCACAATTTTCACATGTCTAACCTTCTTATTCATCCTTCTAGTCACCATAGGTCAAGATTTTCCACTTATATACACCCGACTCAATAAGTTTATTTAAAGGTGATTGTGTCCCTATGAGTTGTTTCGTGGCCATGTCTAAAACTACATACAAAGAAAAAAATAAAATGAAAAGAGATGAAAAGGTTTTAGCTCTTAATGTGACACATCAAGGCATTGTCTTTATCATAATTATGATGTTCATCAAAGTTACAACAATCATAATTTTCTCATGTCTAATCTTCGTGGTTACTTTTTTTTATTGGAACACTTTATATTCATCCATATTTATCCTTTTTAACATTATTGTCATGAATATATTAATAAATTAGGTTGGAATACATTAATTAGTGTCAAATTTCACTTAAAGACATAGTCACCATTAAAAAGGAGAATGATGCATATCTACATTATTATGATGTCTAGTGGCTTATATTAACCACATTTATTAATGTGCTTGTGACAATCGACCACATGATACTATATCATTATTGACTATGATTAACTATGGTTAAATATTTTCAAGTTATGGTTGAGGAGGGTTTATTATCATCATCATATAGTTCAATATGGATGACCATGGTTATCCGAATATAATTGCAGTTGACTATAATATGTTATGATTGACTATGGTTAACCATGTTTAATCATAGTTTACCATGTTTAGCCATAAAAGACTTGAATGGTTGTAAGTTATTATAGTAAGTAGAAACTTGTAGTACTATAATACTATGCTACATTTACTTCAAATAAAAAATATTAAACATAAAAAATGACATTTTACTATATAATAAAATTAAAATTAAAATTAATTAAATAATATTATAAGTTATAATAAGATAAATGTGGATTTTTAGACCACGTCGCTGCAATACTCATTTCTTAAGACGAATTCATAGTGCATCATTTAAAATTTTCGAGGGTCATGGACTAACAAGTGTAGGGAGACGAGAATTTCTATGTAATTTAACATAAAGATTCAGATCCTACCATGGGACTACATCTAAGGACTTATGCCTTAACAATAAGAGAGTGGGGTGTGGTTAATGAGAAGCTAGAGACAGGAAAGTCTTACAATACATAACGGAAAATTTGACATCGCACCGTGGGAGTTTTATAAAGTCTCTTGGCATAAGTCTCATGCTTCAAAAAATTTTACCTAGTCCAACATAATTACCTAAGAAGAAATGAATTTCTAACATATAACAACCATAAGATAGAATTTCTAACATATAAGAGGTTGATGCTTTTAAGAGGTTGATTTTAGGCTAGTTATGAGGTGCAAATTTGTTTGTTTGTTGGTTGGACATAGATGATCTAGGCAGCATAGATAGAGTGTGAAAATATATAAGCCATTGGGCAATGGAGTCATGTGGAAGTCTAAACAGTTCCGATTGATGAATTTGGGGAACCAAAGGGCAAATCTAACTTAGTCAATGGATTTGTGGGATCATATAGGTGGGATGAGATGAACATCAAGGATTTGGAAGGAAAAGTAGAGCTTTAAGGGCTGTTAAGACTCCTTAATTATGTATACCTTTCAACGAAGGGACTTGCAACACTATCTAAACATAAAGAAATATTCAATAGCCAGGGCTAACCATGAATCCTACCAACATACTTTATGCAGATAACATAAACAAGAAAGACTTTCAAGTAAGACAAAGAAGGAGAGGAACACTCTGTTTCTTCTAATTTTTTCACTTAAAGGAGTTAGAAAACATATAAGAAACACAACTAATTGCATCCATAAAAGGGGGAACACCCAAGCATCTAAGACTGCAATTGTAAATACCTTCAAATATGACTATCTTAGCAAGAAATAGAGGGTAAGATCGGAACAATTCGTCTCTGCTAGGCTGCAAACAATAACGTTTGAAGGATGATTTCAGAGATAGCTTTCGAGAGGCAACAAGTAGACAGGGAAAACCATAATTCAGCCCTGACACCAACTATTTGAACTATTCTGAAATAAATAAGCTTAAGGGTTTAAAAGCAGTCAAACTACTAAATAAAACCTTCAGTAGATGAAAACATAAGGCAGTGAAGAGTAAATAGGCCTAAGGTGCTTCTAGGAGACATTTGTTAGCCTAAGCTTTTTACTCTACTGCAAGCAAAGCATAATGGAACAAAGTGAAAAACGGGAAATAACATTAACGAATAGAGAGTAATTCACCAAAACCAGGCTCAGGGATCCAATGGTCTAGCCTCCTTCATCAACAGAAAAGCAAAGACATCCACACTTCTTCAAAACACCAATTCTTCTTCAAAACAGTAGTCTACGTATTACTTCAGAATTCATCAAGTGCTAACCTTTTACAATGGGAGTTCAAGTAAGATTTATAGGTGAGTGGGAAAGAGAGGTGACAGAGATGGCCTTAATGGTTAATTAAAACAGAGGAGAAAAGCATTCAAATGCCCATTCTGTGCCATAAATATTACATTAACTTATTTCCCATTCTAGTAATTCTCATGGACTTTGAGGCCTAATTGACAGGCTGGTAATAACTCCTAAGAGTGTCTTTGTAGAGAAGTCTTCTGGCTGCTGCAGTCCTGTCTTTTCTTCTGGTACAAGTAAAACGAACAGTATGGGTTTTGAGACCACCCATACCTTTACAATAACTACCATAACAGTTTTAAAGAGGTTCTGTCAGCATAATAACTGTCAAGGTGTCTTTAGTCCTAGGAGGAGAAAATAGCTTCACTGATGTGTCATTCGAAGCTTTCTTTTGCTGATTTGTCTGCCTTTGTCATCTAACCCCGATTTGGATTTGACTGTGTTTTTATCTTTGACCTGCAAGTTAAGCTTTTAATTTCCTGAGTTATACCTTAACCGTTGCGCTTTAATCCTTATCGAACTTCACTTTAACTCTGTGGCATATAGGTGTTTCTTATATGCGTTGGAGGGTTTGATTTGTAATCAATGTCTGTAAACATTTGATTAAACTTTGAAACTCGACCCCTCAGCCCTCTGCCACTGTTTCCTTGGCTATGGGAGACCTTTAACACCATTAGCCACCATAAAAACCTGCAAAACAAACCAACTGGTTATAAAATCCTGCGGGTGTGGATCAACTACTTCAGAAGGCTCTAGTGGAGGCGGAGGAGCGATTGCAAAGAAAGTGTATGCAGCGGAGATGAGCTTCAATGGTGGAAACCTGAAACTAGGGTTTGAGGGAGGTTTCGGGCGCGAAGAACAGGATGGCGGTATTGGAAAATCGGCAGTGGTTTTCGCGTAGGGTCTAGGCGGTAAGTGGTAATGAGTGGGGGGAACACGATATGTGTTAACGGCTGACACGTATGCTCTTGAAAACCACCCATTTCGCATTCAAAACGGGCAATCAATTTTTTTTGTGAAATGAACGTGAAAATGGTTTTAGCCTTGGCAGGCCCATTTAATCGTAAGCGAGCATGAAAAAATATCAAAGATGTGCGGGAGAAACATATGGTGGGGCCAGGGTGACGTGGGCTAATTTGTCGCGTAGCGGGAAGGCTTGAGGCTGGGTGAACAATATGCGCCATGGGTTTGTAGTTTTAAAGTGTAATAATCCATGTATGGGTGAATATATAAAGGGAAATAAAGGTGGAAGTGGGAGGAATTGAAAGCGCTTCTGGGCCGTTGGATCGAGATCAAGATTGGACGATGGAGATTTCCTCAGTGGATTGGCAATCGGTGGAGGTAAGAGTCTGGGAAGGAGGGTTTGGAAGTTGCAATGGCCGATGAATGATGAAGCAATGGAGCGATGGAGAGATGGGGTGATGGGATGTGCCGATGCGGTTAAGTGCGGACCGTGTGATCTAAGGGAGATCGATGGTTGGGATTTAATCAGCAGGGGAGATCCATCGGAGGGGGGATCATCGGCAGGGGACATGCGATGCGCCGACGACCGTCGGATCTTTGGGGAACATACGACGGAGATTGAATCGGGATTTCGGCCATTGGCGGGGTAGAGGGTCTGGGGACAAGGAAAAGAAGATCATTAATGGAGAGAGGGCCATCGGATCGAAATGAGATCGATGGCTTAGATTTAAAGTGGTATATTGCATCAATATTTTGCAAATAGGTGGAGAAAAAGGAAAAAGCACGAAGAATTGGAAAATGTCGAAGTGTGATTGTGAAGGGGGCTTACGACCCTTAGCCGACGGTCTTGGGCCTCGGTCTTATGGGAGGAAAGGGGGCTGAGGGCTTAGGCATAGAGTGCTTAAGGCCTTATGTTTGGAAAAGGTCGGAATAGGCTAAAAATGGGGTTTTAAAGCGATTTTTGAGGTTCCAATAGAGTAAAGGAATGGTTTTAAAGCCAAATAAAGGGGATTTACATGGTTTAAAAGGGAATTTTGGAGGGAGTGAAGGATAAATGAGTGATATGAAGGCAATTATGAAGATAAAATGGGGGAATGAAATGATGGAGATGAGTCTTTGAAAAACACTTTTCTCTTTGGAAACAGCAGGATTTTGAAGTGAAAACATCAGTGAAGGTAGGCTTCTTTGGACAGAGAGAACAACTAGGTTTCGAGAACTAACATGTTAACTTGAAAATGTTTCTTGAAGACTGCAAACTAATTCTAGCCATCATTAGGTATAACAGAAATTAGAGATGGCTAACAGTGGCTCCACTTGGGGAGGACAGCTTGCCCTTTAGGTGTCCAGAACCTCAGTTTATCAATCTCTGGCTTTTAGTAGACCAGTGCCTTATCCATTGGGTAGAATTTCTTTGTCTTCTTGCTGTTTTTCTTTGCATTTTGACAATTATTCAATGACCTGCAGCATGAAAAACGCTTTAAGACAACACCTCTACCTACCCACACTACTTTTCCTAGAATTTTTTCTTCTCTTGAGTGCACTTGAACTGACATCTCTTTTACATATTCTTTTTTAAAACAGAAATATAAAACTATCTAATGCTACCCTTATTTCTTCCAAGAGTCCAGATTAAACAGTTGTACTCTAAAGATTTTCTACGTAATCTACTATCAGCCAAAATTAAACTGTTTGACTGATCTGCATTCTCTACATTCTAAAACAGAAATTTAAGCACAGTCAAACCAGGATTAGACTGTCTGATTTGCTGTAATGTATAAGGCATGAGAAACAAGCTACACATAGACCTTATTTTCATAAAATTGAAACAAAACTTGGAAGACATGAGATCTGAGAATAGTAAGCATCCTTCCCTTCTTTTTCAGCTCTGATTTTGATCCTTTTGAGCTATCCCTTTCTTCTTTTCTTGGTTCAGGTTTTTAGCGTATTAGAACCAGCCTTTCCTTCTTTCTTTGGCTCAAATTTTTATCATGTTGGAGCCATCTTTTCCTTTCTTCTTGTTCTTTTGATTCTTCGGTTCAGATTTTGAGCATGTTTGAACCATTTTTCTTCTATCCTAATCTATTCTACTGATAAGCCAAGATTAAATAGTTTGGAAAATCTCCTCCCCTAACCTATCAGTAGTAAATTGAAATCTATGTAGTCATGATTAGGCTGTATGACTAAATAGCAGTGCTCTTTCAAGTAGTGGCATTTAGGCTTGCGCACTTTTAGATTTTTCTCTTTTTTGGTATGGGGTTGTACCTTTCTTCTTTTCATCTGCCCTCTTTTCTCTTTTTCTATTGTTTTTGTTTTTTCATTTTTCTCATGCAATGGTATGTACAATGGATTAGAAAAACTCTGAAACTAAGATTCTTGACAGAAATAGTGTTTGAGCATCCTGCCATTGATAGGACCCCCAAACACCTCTTCTCCATTCAGCTCTTGCATAAAAAATGCATTGTGGCCCCTTATGGAATGAATAATGTAGGACCCCTTCCACAGATTTTTGAATTTACCATGTTTCCCTTTCTCTTCCCTTCTGGAATCCCATTTTAGAACTACATTTCCAACTTGGAAGTCATTTTCTTTGTTCCTTCTATCAAATAATTTGATTCCTTCTTGTACTACTTGTGTTCGTTTATATAATTCCTCTCTTATTTGTTGCAAATGAATGGTCTGATTGATTCTCCTTTGCATATTATTTTCTTCAGCTTGGACCTCTTTAAGGAGTTTCATGATTGGAACTCCTAGAGATGTTGGGAAAACTGCATCCATGTCGTAAACCAAATGATAGGGAGACATGTCGATGGACTTTTTAGTAGTCAATTTATCAGCCCATAAGGCATGGACAAGCTTACCATGCCAAGATTTCTAGTTCTGTTCCAACAATTTTTTAATGATATTAACAAGGCTTTTTTTGGAGGATTCATCTAGACCATTTCCTTGGGGGTAGTAGGCAGTAGAATGGCCTAATGTGATCTGATATTTATGGCAAAAATCTACCATCCTCTTGGACCTAAAGGCAACAACATTGTCTGTGATTTTTTTCCTAGGACAACCAAATCTGGATAGTATGTTGGCTTCAAGGAATTTGATGATGATAGAGTCAGTAGCATTCCTAGTGGGTATGGCCTCTATCCATTTGGTAAAATAATCAGTGGTCGTGATGATCCATTTGTGTTGGGCTAAGGATGATGGGTGAATTTCCCCAATGAAGTCCAAACCCCATTGTTGAAAGGGAGCCTCAACACTGATAGGCTGCAAAAGGAGTGGTAAGAGTTTTCTCCTGCCATCAAATATTTGGCACTTGTGGCAAGACATAACTAACTTATGGGTGTCTGGGAAAAGGGTGGGCCAATAGTATCCAGACCTGAGGATCTTGTTTTTTGTGGCCTTTCAGTTAAGATGTCCTCCACATTCTCCCTCATGTATCTCATGCATGATCTTTCCTAGTGCATCAGCCTCAAGTAAACATTTAAGTAAAATCCCCACAACATTCTTCCAATACAAAACTCCATCTAATATACAATAACTTAAAGCTTTATGTTTGACAAATCTAGCTTTTGTTTTTGACAAAGAAGGAGGAGCATTCAGATAAAGCAACACATATATGATGTCAGCATACCAAGAAGAGTTCATGAATGCTTCTTTGAAGAATGGTGTTGTGCATTCTTCTATCTCTTCCAAAGCATCAACCATGTTCATATCTAAAGCTTGGAATTTCGACTCAGCAATGAGTTTTGCTAGTCCCTGCCCTTTGGCGAGTTTGCTGAGCCTAATTTCTAAGTCATATTATAGAATAGTGGCAATCCATTTTCCTCTTTTACCATCAGGGTCTTGACTTAGAATATCTTTGACTACGGTGTGTGGCACAAAGGAAATGATATGTGAATGTAAAATGTACACTCTAAAGTCCTTTAATGCTTTTACCAGTGCTAAGACTTGCTTCTCCATGATATTATATTTGAGTGGAGCATCTCTCAAAGCCTTAATAAATAAGGATATTGGTTGTTCCTACCCCATGCTATTCTTTTGCAATAATACTGTAGCTATGGTACGTTCAGATGCAAAAGAGAAGATATAGAAATCTTTGGTGAAATCAGGACTAATGAGAACCGGTGTTTCAGTGAGGGCTTGTTTTACCAGTACAAATGATTGTTTAACTTGCATTGTCCATTTAACACCTACTTCTTTCCTAAGAATATTAGTGATGTTTCTTAATAGCTCAGCCAGGTTGGGGATGAACCTCCTTAAAAAATTTATCTTTCCAATGAAAGATTGCAATTCTTTGAGGTTTCTTGGGTGGCTGATATTCAATATGCCATCAATCCTTTTAGGGTCTACTTTGATCCCTTCTTCGGAGATTATGTGACCAAGAAGCGTTCCTTCTCGGAGGCCAAAAAGTGTCTTTTTGGGATTCAGAGACAAGCCAAACCTTCTACATTTCTCGAAAACCTTTCTTAAATGGATCAAATGTTCTTCATTAGTTTTGGAGAAGACAGTAATATCATCATGGTAAATGATTATGAAATAGCCTATGTCTTCTGAGAAGGCTATGTCCATGGCCCTCTGCAAAGTGGCCCCTACATTCATCAAACAAAATGGCATCTTGACATACATGAATGTCCCCCAAGGTGTAGTAAAAGCAGTTTTATGTTGATCACTTGGGAGTACCAAAACATGATTGTAACCTGAGAACCCATCCAACAATGATACTCTTTTTGACGCAACCACCTTTCGAAGGTTGTGATCCATTTTCGGTAGGGGGTAATTATCTTTCAGGGAGGCTCTATTTAAAATTCCTAAAGTCAATACACAACCTGATTTCCCCTATTTTCTTTCTAATAGACACTAGGTTGGAAACCCATTCTGAATATATAAGAGGGACTATGATCCCGGCGTCATACATTTTCTTAATCTCTTTCTCTACTGAAGGTAATAAAAAGGGGTTTATCCTTCTTAGTTTCTATTTGAAAGGCTTTTGATTTTCCTTAAGAGGGATTTTATGTTGGATGATGCTAGTATTATAAGATTTCAGGTCTTTATAGTCCCATGCAAACACATCCACGAATTCTTTGAAAAGTGATATGTACTGCTGTTTGACATGAGCTGGGAGGGTGCTAGATAGCTTGATCATTTTGGGTTCAGTGGGGCTGCCTATGTTATGTTCCTCAACATGAGTTTCTGTAGGCTCTATTTTTGGTTCTTTGGCCACATCATTGAAATCGAATAACTGTTCTAATGGTGTAAGGCCCTTTGGTATAGTATCGCCTTTACATTGTAAAAATTGAAGATCCTTTTGGTTTGGGTTGTAAAATAACTCTGCTTTAAAAAGGTGCTAAAACTGATTTATATCAGCTGAATGAGAGGGCTCTGTTTCAGGGGTTTGTTCCTCATTGCAACAATCTTTTTCATGGCTGGAACTTGGTGTTGTTGTGGAAAATTCATTCCTTGATTGCAAGAAATCATTTATGTGTTTATCATTTTCAAACACTTGCCCATAATATTCATTGTCAAGCACTGCTAGTCTTTTTTTCACCTTTATATTGAATTGTTCATTTATTTGTGGTATTTGGCGATTGCTGGTAGCAAAGGCAAGTTCATTAGCTAGATGATTTTGAGCCCTTGGTACGAAAATGAGTTCATATTTCTCAAAGGTTTTAAGGAGATCAAGGGAAGCATTTCTATATTCTCAGAGTCTGGGGTTTTTGGCTGAATATTCCCCTTTGATTTGTCTGATGATTAACTCAGAATCCCCTTGGACTGATATCCCCTTAACGTCTAAGTCTTTGAGCACATGTAAACCGAGGATGAGGGCTTCATATTTTGCAATGTTATTTGTGCATGGAAAATCTAGTGTATAGGAGTATCCCTTGTTTGTGTTATGTATCCATACACCAGCCCCTGAACTGCCCTAGCTACAAGAGCCATCAAAGCTCATTTTACAAAGTGTTTCTATCTCATTCTCTTTTTCATTTTGCTACCCAAGGCTACTGAGATTTGGGGCATTTTGTGGTTGAGTGAGAGGCAAATTTAAATGTTCTGGTGCACTAATTTCTTGCTTACTTTCCTTTTCTTGTTGGGTGATTTCATCTTCATTGAATAAGATAAAGGAATCTAAGTCTGAATGTATGGAATAGACAGGAGTGTTGTTGGGTTTGTCTTTGCTTCTCACCATGTATTTCATGAGGGATTCCCTATATAATCTTCTGGTTTTACTAAACACTGGTATGGTGGCATAAGACATATCCATTTGAAGGCTCCCCTGAACTTTGGCTCCCCATGATCTACACAAAAGCATGCCATATTTTGGGGGAATGTTAGCTACCACTATATCCATCACTAGGCTTTTAGTAGGAATTTGTGACAGGGTAACACAAAAATATTTGATTAATCCCAAGCATTTGACCCTTCTTGAATCAAAAGAGTATAAGTCTTTATATGGTCTGGTAATTTCTAAGCCTAGGCCTTCCATTACTACTTTGGGCATAAGGTTATGTGATGCTCCAGAGTCTAGCGTGGCATTGTGTAGGATCTTATCATGTATGTTTATACTAACATAAAAGGGAGGGACATCCCCTTCTTGGTATTTTCCTTCAATTCTAGGACCAAACAATAGTTCTGTTTTGTCATCCGTCAAGTTTAAAGTATCAGTATCGATGTTTATATTCAAAGCTTTCAAAACTTGATTTTTGTACACTTCCTGAGTTACCAGTTCAGCTAGAGGCATGCTAATTTTGATCTTGGCAATCTCACCTTTGAGGTTGAAAGGAAGTGTCATTTTCGGCATTTTCACATCTGTTTTTTTGCTTATGTTTCTTTCAATAGTTTTGGCTGGCTGAGCTTTATTAGGACTATCAGTTGGAACTGTTTTGATAGGGCCACTAGCAGAAGTACTAGGGCATCTCTTCTCGACACTTGTTTCGTTGTTTTTGTATTTTAAATTGGTTTTCTTGGCCACAGTGTTGGTGCTACTGGCTGTCTTTTTAGGCTGATTTTCTAAAGTTTTCTTAACAACAATGCTAGTGTTTTTGTCATTAGAAATTTCTGGGCTCCCTTTGCTTCTAATATTATATTGTTTGTGTACCTTCATGATTGCATTTTCAAACCCCAATCTGTAATCTTCAGAATCTTCATGGTTGTGTTCGTTTTGTTCTGATGAGAAAAATCCATGTTCTTCTTCAGTGAGGAAGATATCATCTCCGTCATCAGATCCTATCAAGTTCACATGATTTTCTTCCAGCCTATCAGTTTCCCCTTCATCCTCTTGTTCTACATAGTTTTGTTGAAAGGGAGGCCTAATTTGTTGGTCATTGTCTCTCTGCCTATCTTGATTGGGATTTCTCCTAGAGTTTTGGTTCTGATTTTGAGCCTTTGTTTGGACAGCCAACCTCTCCATCATTATTTCCAACCTATCCATGTTCTTGGCTAGATGGTCTAATTTTAAGTCAGATGTGGAAGGTGCAGTGTCTTCCCTATATGTTAATTTCTTTTCAGTCCTCATCCTAGCTCTCTTCTCAATCAGATTTTCTTCCACACTAAGAGCTCCCTTCTGCATGTCTTCCAAAGTCAAGGGATCTCTTTCTCTTAGCTGATAGGCCATTTCGAGATCAAATCCTTCAGGTAATTTTGCCAAAGCTAAGTCTTGTGGAGGTTTCAAATCCGAGGGTAGTGCGTTATAAACACTATTAAATATAGTGCAATAATCTTGAACACCTTCCCCAGTGTTTCTTTTGAGGTTGTTGTAATCTGAAATTATTTGGAGAGGGTTCTTTTTTATTTCCCATTTGTTAGAGAATGTTTGAAATAAAGAAGGAAGATCATTTATGCTATGGGGAGTTAGGCCTTTGAACCATTTCTTGGCTTCTCCTCCCAAAATCTGAGCAAAAATTCTCATTTTGATGGTCTCATCTTATATTTCCATATAATCAAAGGCATCGTTAATCTTGTCTACGTGCTGTTGAGCAGTAGTGGGTTCATTTCCAGTGAAATGGGGAATTTTGGACTGGTATTCATTGGGTAAAGGAACCAGAGGTTGGGACAATAATAAGGGAGCATACCATGCTGCCATGGCTGGAAAAAGTGGGGGATTTACATGAGGTGGATTTAAAAGAGGGAAAGTGGGCTGAACAAGAGTGTTTTGGGTAGTAGAAGTGTGAATAGGAGTGGAAGAAAAACTCGGGCCAACAAACTGATGATGATCAGATCTGTTATGGAAGGAGCTGAAATGATGGAGAAGCTAAGAATCAGGTGGAGTAGAAGGTGAAGCTTCTCTGCTAAGGCTCTGTTGTAAATCTGTGGCTTCAAAATCAGCTTGGTTTAAGTCACTTTGAGACTTATTTCTAAATAGGTTCTTTGTGTGAGGTAAGTCAAAGTGAGGATATTTCAAGACTGTGAGATTTTCAGGGACGGATTTTTGTTCTTGGGATGGTCCTATCAGTAGTTGGTTTTCTAGATCTAGAAGTTTGCCACAAAATCCTTTCTGGATTGTCAACTATGGTGGGAGGATTAGGATTTGGATGGGATCTAGTATGGACCCTATGTGATGCCAGATTTCAGTTTCCAAAATTTATAGAGGCTGAGGTTTTTAGGACATTTTTCCTCTCACAGTGATTTCTATAATAGGGGACTACGTTTATAAACTTCCTCAGGGTTGGTTAACACAATCCTAGGGAAATCTGGAGGTGTAGAGGAGTAATAGGCCTACTGGGGCTAGTGGAGTCGCCAGGTGAAAATTTTTAGCTTTTTGAAGGTAAAACTCCTCATCCTCATCCTCAAACTCCTCATCAATCCAATCAATCCAATCAATCCAATCAATCCTCCCCGGTGTACTCGTCGCTGCTTGCTGTGTTGGCGACGTGTGACCTGTCTGTTTCACGAGATGTAAGTAACTCTGGGGTGTTTCTTCGATACTGTGTGATGGGTGTGGGTGGGATGGTTCGATCGGTGCCAAGATCAGGTATAGAGATGATCGGGAGAGAAGCAATCGGGGAGTTATCAATCGAGAATCGACCGGAAGTTCAAGGAGGGCTAGTGAAATATCAGGCAAGCAGTAATCACGTAAGTAAAAGCATCCCGCCGGTTCGTTTTCCTACTCCTAGCCCGCCCGGGTTTCTTCTCCGAGCAAGCAGCAAGCAGCCGTCCCGTCCGTGTTCGTAAAGCCTCAAAGCGAGCCATGTTCTGCTGTTCCTGTTCCGGTGCTCCGTGCCATCCAGCCTTGGGTTCGCCCAGCTTCGGGTTCCACCATCTTCGGGTTCTAGCATCACGGGTTTTCTTGCCTCAAAGCCATCTGTGTTCCGTTGTCCCATCCACGCGCCCGCACACATCCATCTAGCCAGCAAGCTCAAGAAGCCAACCCGAAATCTATCTAGCAGCATCCCGCCCGCCTGCCATTTCTTCCTTCCCCCAGCCATGATTCGACCAGCGAGCCCGCCGTTTCTTTATTTCATTTCTTCTCCCAGCGAGCAGCCATCTATGTTCATCAAGCCTAAAAGCCAGCAAGCTGTGTCAGGTTAATCGTTCGTCTCCAGTTCGATAGACAGGTATCCAATCGATAGACAGGTCTAAATCGATGATATCCCAGGCAGGGAGATAGATCGATCACAGGTAGGTGGGAACTGCATCAGGTGTAACTGGGCTTTCGGTTCACTACTACCTCCTTCTGTTGAACCACCTCCTTCCTTCCGTCCAACCACCTCCCCCACGCATCATCAATCTAGCAAGCAATCTCACCATCCAGCCAGACCCTGAATACTGAAAGAATAGGGTTATTACCACACAGCTACTACCTAGCTATTGACCTCCATCACTTTCCACCCGGATACTCCCTAGTTACCTACATCGCTTAGCTTTACATACAATTAACCACCCAACTTGCTTGCCAATTATTGACACAGGTAGGTCGTAGCGGACCGTAGTTATGCCTATACCCAGGTAGACATTTGTATTAGCTTGCCCAATACTTAAGTTCGTTGCTGCTGCCGAACCCTCATTACACCAATCGGACAAGAAAGATCCCTATACCTCAGACAGCGAAGGTAGCGTTGCTGCTGCCTCTCCACAGCAGCCAAGTTAGTTAGTGGGTGGTTGTAGCGTCCCATAGCTGTTGAATACAACCCGGTAACAGGTGGGAGCGCCCCGTAGTTTATGCCTATACTCAGCCATCCATTATTAATCGCTTGCCCAAGGCCTCACCACTGACTCAACCTTATACTGAGGGAAACAGGGAGATTCGTTAGTAGTAGTTTACTTTACGTATACCCCAGAACTATTAAAAAATAACTATTTACCCAATACACTTGAGTTGCTGAACTATTGACCCGGAAATAGTGAAATGGAGGGAGTAGCCCATGTAGTGAACCAGATGCGTTGACCCGGTGGGACACTTAAGGAGCTTATTAAGTAGTGAACTGACCCAGAACTATTGGAACCAGATGCATTAAGTAGCCGCCGATGTATTGATCCAGATAGATGCGTTGACCCGGGGCACTTTCTAAAGAGCTACTTACACTTTCTCGCTTGCCCAACTAACCCACTACTTTGAAAGAGCCCTCTCTACAATTCTACAATCCATTCAGTAGAGGCGTTTTTAGAGCTGCTGCCTCCCAGCCTTCTATTCACCACCTATTAAGGCTAGTTTTTTATGGGCGAAGTTGACCTAAAACCCCCTGTTACCTCTCTAATACTTGAAAGGATCTCGTATAAGGAAGATAGTAGGTGGTGCCTCCCTTCGGTCGGGAAACCTTATTTATTTGGAACTCCCTCCCTTCGGTCGGAAAAACTTACCATACCCCTAACCTTCTTAGAACCGTAGTTGCCAGAATCCCCACCAATGGACAACTGGTAGTGGGGCACAGGTGGGGGCCTACCAGAGATGCTCTTATCACACCCCAGACAGCCAGACACAGAGACAGACGGATTCCGGGGGAACCACAGGGACAGGCAGATCCCGGGGAACGACAGAGAGAAAGACAGACAGGCAGACAGGTTCCGTACCGGAAACAGGTAGTACCGTTACGTAGCTGCACCAATCAACACCCATTGAACACAGAACTGGTAATGGGACACAGAAATAACTGGTCATGCTGGTCATTGGAAACACAACACCTAGTGGGGCACAGGTGGGAGGGAGCCTACCCTAGCTGTTTACTCGCATACCATACACTCAGAACCTTAAAACATACTATTTCTTTCTTGCTGTTAGGGATAAACAGTAGGTCCAATTCTTACGTAGCTGCTTTACTCCCATCCCATACCATCCATCCAGCAATCGCATCAATGTCTTCTTTCTTTTATTTGTTTCCTTGGCAGCCTCACTAGCTGCCCCACCTATTGTAGCTGCACTCTCTACTTCAGTTGTATTTTCTGTTGTTGCTGATTCAATCTCCTTCTCTGTTTGCTGTTGATCCTCCCCTTCTTTATTTGATCCTACCTCCCCTCCACCATTCTATAGTGGTGCTGACCCCGATTGGGCTTTGGGGATGGTGTATTGCTGCTTTTGGGAGGTGGTAGGTGGAGCAGTTTCCTTGGAAAGGATCCCTTGAGTTAATTCCTGCATCATTAGAAGCCGGCACCGGAAAAGAATGGGGACAGACGGCGGCGTCGCTATATATAATATTCTCTGCTATGGGAAGCACGCCTTTATAGGGATGCTAATTACATCATCTTCCAAGACCTTCACCATATTACATACTTGCAACGGAGTCATTCCAAAGGCATCTATCCGACGGCATGCTCGGTTCGAATCAATCCAACGGTTCACCGTAATCTCCTCTCCCATACCTTATAGCATTTCATTGCAGACTCCCTGTTCATTCAACAGGTGGATAGCATGCACATGAAAGTAAAGGGATTGATTGGCTGATTAAGGGTTGTTTCATAGCTCTCCTAACTAAGTGCATTCATGCATGGTCTAGGGCTAAAGGTCTAGTTCTGGCAGGTGAGTGGGTTTGGTTTGCTCAACGGTCTGGGAACAATAAGAGATAGTAAAGACGGATTCTTCCCCTCTATCCGTTGGTACTCCGCATATTCACGGAGAATTCAATTCACTGCGTCCCTTTAGTCGTTACACCATTCGTGCAGGTCGCTACAAACACGAAATCCTGGAACTGGCGGCAGGCGATCTTTTCATATGATTCATCATTACTCATGTCAGCATTCTCACTTCTGATATCTCCAGGTCCCTTCCCCGATTGACAGAACGTCCCGCTACTGACACTTGGTTGGCGCTTTCTCGCCGGCGTAGTCGAGCCACTAAACGTACCTCTCGATGGCGGCGCCATATGAAGAGTGAGTCCATCCTGGACCTATGCTCGGGTATTCGCTGGGTGGGTGGGTAAATAGATCTCGATGGCGGCGATGGCGGCCTTTTAGTCGAGTGTGCTAACGCACCCATCAATCGATCAACTGCTTCAACCGCTACTATTGGGTTTGGAACTTGCCCAGCTTAAGCTCTCACCTCCGCTGTAAAAGTGGACTACAAAGTGGGAACAAGGGCGTATGCCTAGTATCAGGAAGGTACGCTGGGCTATGGGGTGTCGGGCTGGAGCTTTGCTTTCCTTTTATGCTTCTTTTGCTTCTGCGAGCACTGGTTCCTTCTTTAGATCTAGAGGTGGAAGTGAAACGATCAATGCTGCTGGTTTTTCGACTGGATCAATTGGAGCAACAATGACTGGGACTGAAGGATCTACTGCTTCCACTCGGTCATAAACTTCTATGGGATCGGAACGAGATGGGATGGTGGCTCGCTTTCGAACTAAAAGAGATGCTGTGGACTCTGCCCGTACTCTAGCTACCTTTGCTGCTGCTTGCCTTAGATGCCTTTGCCTATGCCAGATCATTTATTGGTTTGGGGTCGACTGGATCTACTATTAGCTACTAGCTTTGTCTCTACTGCCTTTCTCACTACTGCCCGCGCGCGCGGCTCACTCTGCCTCTGGATCTCGGTCAACGATATCTACTGGTGGTACCGCTGCTACGGGTGTTACTCGCTCAGATACCAATGGTGCTTTTGCTCGGTCAAATGGGTAAATGGGTTATGCTGCGTAGAAGGCACTCGATCACCCAATAGGGAAAAATCGATCAAAACGAATCCTAGGCATCTCGAAATCCTCCATCAATGTGCGAAGAATGCATCGTATAATAAGAGCCAACGCATTTCCTCTCTGATCTTTCGGTAGTGACAGTGCTCCAAGTATTGATCGGAGCAGAGTGGTAAGAGTGGATGGTTCAAAAGTGGAGTGAAGGGCATAGGGAACCAGAGAGATAAGAGTATAGGCTAATCTTATGATAAACGTTGGTCAGATCGCAAAGGGTGGGAAGTGTTTATGGCATTTTGTAATGCTGGTGCTACCTTGGGAATACAGGGTAGTAGATTGCTCATTGAGATTGAATGGAAAGGAAAAGATCTGGGTCGTTGCTGGAAGGACCGAATTGAGGAATGACACGCTGGGAATGAATGAAAAATCGAGATGCTCTAGTTAGGTAACAGAGGGGAGAGAAGGGCTCATCTGGAAGTGAAAGGAAGGCACAGATCAAAGGCATCGATAGAAAATACTGGCTTGAGGAATAGCGTTATGCGGGTGAACGACGATTGGGAACGGCATTGGTGGTCATTGAGAACAGAGAATGGTGGATCTATGGCGCGTAGCCACTTTATGTTATTGGTACAGTTAGTAGAAACAATGTCGCGTGAGCGATCTCTACGGCCTGCGGTTCATAAATCTTGGTTGAGAAGCAACCTCTATGCTTGGAAGTTCATGGCCTTTCGCGCTTCATTGCGTGCTCCCATGTTCCGGGTTAAACCCTGCTTTTCGTACCTCATTCTTGGCTTGGTACATCTAAGTTTGTACTAAAGCCTCTAGTTGGACCCATAAATGAAGGTGGGTGATTTACTACGTGTCTTATGTATTATAAGGTATATTTCATTAAGGCCACTGATTGAGAAGATCGATACATAGATTGACCATATACCACCTCTCTCAAGATCTTGCAAGATCCGCGAATTACGACCAAACCTCAACAACTATATCCATGTCGGATCTTGTGACTCTATCCTTTCCTCTCTTCCGAATAGTGTGGGAAAAAAGAATGCTAGAACAAAAATAGAGGAAATAAGGAGTAATGGCTTACTAGTTGATTTCTTCAAGGTTTGGTAAGGGTCTCTCAGAATCCTAAGGGTTACTTAGATTGCCACTGATTCAGATAGGTCCTATCATGATCACCATTATGCTGGTAATGCTTTAAGAAAACTGATTACACTTGAATGAATACTAAGTGTTTTGTTTAGGGACTTTTACTCAAAAAGGTCCCACTATGATCGCCAAAATGTTGGGGTCCTGTGATTTAGCTGATTGGAAAACCAAATGACAAGGCAACATATAAACCAAGCTTTAGAGCTCTAGGATCTAGCCCTCCTAGTCTCAGAGAGGGACCTCTCAATATGTTTGTAAGGATATAGCTTGATGCTTTTAAGAGGTTGATTTTAGGCTAGTTATGAGGTGCAAATTTGTTTGTTTGTTTGTTGGACATAGATGATCTAGGCAGCATAGATAGAATGTGAAAATCTACAAGCCATTAGGCAATGGAGTCGTGTGGAAGTCTAAATAGTTCCGATTGATGAATTTTTGGAACCAAAGGGAAAATCTAACTTAGTCAATGGATCTGTGGGATCACATAGGTGGGATGAGATGAACATCAAGGATTTGGAAGGAAAAGTAGAGCTTTAAGCGCTGTTAAGACTACTTAATTATGTATACCTTTCAACGAAGGGACTTGCAACACTATATAAACATAAATAAATATTCAATAGCAAGGGCTAACCATGAATCCTACCAACATACTTTATGTAGATAACATAAACAAGACAGACTTTCAAGTAAGACAAAGAAGGAGAGGAACACTCTGTTTCTTCTAATTGTTTCACTTAAAGGAGTTAGAAAACATATAAGAAACACAACTAATTGCATCCATAAAAGGGGGAACACCCAAGCATCTAAGATTTCAATTATAAAGACCTTCAAATATGACTATCTCAGCAATAAATAGAGGGTAAGATTGGAACAAATCCTCTCTGCCAGGTTGCAAACAATAATGTTTGAAGGATGATTTCAGAGATAGCTTTCGAGAGGCAACAAGCAGACAGGGAAAACCATAATTCAGCCTTGACACCAACTATTTGAAATATTCTGAAATAAACAAGCTTAAGGGTTTAAAAGAAATCAAACTACTAAATAAAACCTTTAGCAAATGAAAACATAAGGCAGTGAAGAGTAAACAGGCCTAAGGTGCTTCTAGGAGACATTTCTTAACCTAAGATTTTTACTCTACTGCAAGAAAAGCATAATGGAACAAAGTGAAAAATGGGAAATAACATTAACGAATAGAGAGTAATTCACCAAAACCAGGCTCAGGGATCCAATGGTCTAGCCTCCTTCATCAACAGAAAAGCAAAGACATCCACACTTCTTCAAAACACCAATTCTTCTTCAAAACAGTAGTCTACGTATTACTTCAAAATTCATCAAGTGCCAACCTTTTACAATGGGAGTTCGAGTAGGATTTATAGGTGAATGGGAAGGATAGGTGACAGAGATGGCCTTAATGGTTAATTAAAATAGAGGAGAAAAGCATTCGAATGCCCATTCTGTGCCATAAATATTACATTAAATTCTTGCCCATTATAGTAATTCTCGTGGACTTTGAGGCCTAATTGACAGGCTGGTAATAACTCCTAAGAGTGTCTTTGTAGAGAATTATTCTGGCTGCTGCAGTCCTGTCTTTTCTTCTGGTACAAGTAAAATGGACAATATGGGTTTTGAGACCACCCATACCTTTACAATAACTGCCTTAACATTTTTAAAGAGGTTTTGTCAGTATAATAACTGTCAAGGTGTCTTTAGTCTTGGGAGGAGTAAATAGCTTCACTGATGTGTCATTAGAAGCTTTCTTTTGTTGATTTGTCCACCTTTGTCATCTAACCCCAATCTGGCTTTGACTGTGTTTTTATCTTTGACCTGCAAGTTAAGCTTTTAATTTCCTGAGTTATAACTTAACCATTGCACTTTAATCCTTGTCGATCTTCACTTTAACTCTGTGGCATACATGTTTTTCTTCTATGCGCTGGAGGGTTTGATTTGTAATCAATGTCTGTAAACATTCGATTAAACTTTGAAACTCGAACCCTCGGCCCTCTGCCACTATTTCCTTAGCTGTGGGAGACCTTTAACACCATTAGCCACCATAAAAACCTGTAAAACGAACAAACTAGTTATAAAATCCCACGGGTGTGGATCAACTGCTTCAGATGGCTCTAGCGGAGGAAGAGGAGTGATTGCAGAGAAAGTGTATGTAGTGGAGATGATCTTCAATGGAGGAAACCTGAAACTAGGGTTTGAGTGAGGTTTAGGGTGCGAAGAACAGGATGGCGGTATTGGAAAACCAACAGCTGTTTTCGCATAGGGTTTGGGTGGTAAGTGGTAATGAGTGGGGGGAACGCGATACGTGTTAACGACTGACACGTATGCTCCTGAAAACCACCCATTTCGCAATCAAAATGGGTAATCAAATTTATTGTGAAATGAACGTGAAAATTTTTTAGACCGTCCGATCGGGGGGGAGGTCCAGATCTACGACTGTAAGTGAGCGCGAAAAAATAGCAAAGATGTGCGGGAGAAACATATGGTGGGTCCAGGGTGACCTGGGCTAATTTTTTGCGTAGTGGGAAGGCTTGAGGCTGGGTGAAAAATATGCGCCATGGGTTTGTAGTTTTAAAGTGTAATAATCCATGTATGGGCGAATATATAAAGGGAAAGAAAGGTGGAAGTGGGAGGAAGTGAAAGCGCTTCTGGGATGTTGGATCGAGATCAATATTGGACGGTGGATATTTCCTTGGCAGATCGACAATCGGCGGAGGTAAGAGTCTGGGAAGGAGGGTTTGGAAGTTGCGATGGCCGATGAGCAATGATGTGATGGATCGATGGAGCAATGGAGCGATGGGGCGATGGGATGTGCCGATGCGGTTAAGCGCGGACCATTCGATCTAAGGGAGATCAACGGTCAGGATTTAATCAGCGGGGGGGATCCATTAGAGGGGGGATCATCGGTAGGGGACTTGCGATGCATTGACGACCGTCAGATCTTTGGGGAATGGACGACGGAGATTGAATCGGGATTTTGGCCATCGACAGGGCAGAGGGTTTGGGGACAAGGAAAAGGAGATCGCCGATGGAGCGAGGGTTTTCAGATCAAAATGAGATTGATGGATCAGATTTAAAGTGGTAGATTTCATCAGTATTTCACAAATAGGCAGAGAAAAAGGAAAAAGCACGAAGAATTGGAAAATGCCAAAGTATGATTGCGATGGGGGCTTAAGACCCTTAACCGACGGTCTTGGGCCTCGGTCTTATGGGATGAAAGGGGGCTGAGGGCTTAGGCATAGAGCACTTAAGGCCTTATGTTTGAAAAAGTTCAGAATAGGCTAAAAAATGGGTTTTTTAAGCATTTTTTAATTTTCTGGTAGAGTAAAGGAACGGTTTTAAAGCCAAATAAAGGGGATTTACATGGTTTTAAAGGGAATTTTGGAGGGACTGAAGGATAAATGAGGGGAAAAATGAGTGATATGAAGGGAATTATGAATATAAACTGGGGGAATGAAATGATGGAGATGAGTATTTGAAAAACAGTTTTCTCTATGGAAACAACAAGATTTTGAAGTGAAAACATCAGTGAAGGTAGGCTTCTTTGGACAGAGAGAACAACCAGGTTTCGAGAACTAACATTTTAACTTGAAAATGTTTCTTGAAGGCTACAAACTGATTCTAGCCATCATTAGGTATAACATAAATTAGAGATGGCTAACATGAACCAAATATTTCTTTCAACTAGTCACCCCCATGCCATATTCTAAGCATGAATGTGGAATCTCATAGAACAAATCAATCAAAACCAAACCAGGGTTTCCAGAGGCCAAATCACCTCAACCTTCAATCGATGATTCCAACTCATGGTTGAACATCAATAACCAATGCCATATTGGTCTCTACCCAAGCTGTCTAGGGCTCCATAGCGTTTTTTCCAACCAGGGCTTCCAACACTAGTAACTTAACTCACAGCTGTTGTTGGGCTTCCAGAGTGTTTGTCCAACCATGGCTTCTAGGACTATTAGCTCAACCCACCAAGGGCTTCTAGAGCCTTTGTCCAACCAAGGCTTCTAGGAACTAATACTCAACCCACAACCAAAGACACAAAAAAGCCAACCAGAAAACAAAAGTAAAACCCACAAAACCATGGCTATCTAGGAATAGAAAGGATAGGAAAATCCACTGTCAATCCAGGTAATCCCCCATGCCAATGTAAAATCATAACCTAATAACCATGTGCATATTCCATGCATGCCAAAACTAGTAAGATAACCATACATGAAATTCAGTACCTGAAAGAAAAGCCCACTATAGTTATTGATCTCATTGTCCTCCCGCTCTTTCCTGCTTTTCCTTTACCTTCTTCCTCCAAATCCCAAGTATGCCACACATCTCCAAGAGTGCTCTAGGAAAAATCTAAGTGTCCAAGAGTATGAGAGAGAATAAAATGAGAGCTCCAAAACTGAACTGAAAAAAGTTTGTGCAAAAGCTACCAACTGATCTTCATAAGCCTTTTTATCAAAGAGGCCTCTAATTTCTTCCTTTTTCCATTACTTTCCTTGATTTTCCTCCTCACATGCACCCTATGACCTTTCACCTCCCTTTTCTCCTATTTTCCATTATTTTCATAAATAAAATGCCAATAAATGCCTCATGCATTTCCAAAGCCTTTTCCATTGCCTTTTCCAATTTCCATAACCGTTAATAAACCGAAATGAACACCCAGTAGGATGTTTTCACCCAACATTCAACTTGGAATATGTGTCCCATGACCAAGGTCTTGTTTTACCTTTATTAACCTTTACATGTGTTTTTGACCAACGATATTACAACTTGATGATATAGTGGTAGCTTTAACCTTCAATTCTTCATCAAACATGGTACTTTCCATATTTGCACAATCAATCCTTGTTTAGAAAAAGAGACCACAAATTTCATCAACATAATTTTCATCCACTTTGTGGTGATATATGCATGCATGTGCTCATTAAAAATTTCAACTTCACCAAATTCATCATTCGCTGTTGAATTCATAAGAGATGCACATTTGACTCTACAAACCATTACTTCATATGAAAAAATTTCTTTGTTATTCTCAAACTTAAATTCTTCAAACTCCGATGCGAAGATTTCATCATAAACTACAATCATACCAACTAGGTGACACATGTTATTCATTTCTTTCTTGGAAGCTTCACCATCATCAACAAGGATTAATGTTGGATTCACCAATTCACTACTCACTTTTTAGTCACCATCCACACATGTCCCATCATATTGGGATTCACCTTCATATTCACCATCCATGTTACTGTGGGGTTCTCGAGCATTTATATGCTCCTACTGTATGTCACACGTAGGAGCTTCAACTTCTCACTTTGGAATCTTTTATGTGTCTTCTTCATCCATATGCATGCCTGCATGATGGGTTTCACTTTTATAGTGTTTATAACACTCATCCACATTTGAGTGGGATTCTCCAAGCTCTGTCTTCCTCCTAGAGTCTTTCTCATTTACTCTCAGAACCACAGTTAACTTTATATTTATTCTTCAAAAAACTGTAACATAATTTGTTGTTTTATGTCACTTTCCTTTATACCAAATTCTACTTCGAGGGTCTTCCATGCTTCCTAGGAGGATGTAGATTTTGCTACATTGCACAAGGACTTCTCATATAATGCATGTTTTATAAGATCCAATACTAAGATATCACATACTTCATCATATGGGTTATTAGACCGATACTCAATCCACTCCTTATACCAAAGAAAAGTTTTGATTTTGACAGTTCCCAAAAATTGAAATTTTTACTGGTAAATTTTGGAAGTGTTACTAGATTTATCTTGATCCATTCGTCCTCTAATTTTTCTACTTCATCTAATTTTATTTTATATGCCTTGATTTTGGATAAAACCTGTATGAGATCTTCAAAATACTTTGGCTCTTCCTTTCAATTTATTTTCTCAGTTTGCTTCAGTTTTACTTTGTGGCCCAAGGTCGTAGTCTTTATTTTGTCTTCTACCTTCTTTCCTTATTGTGTTAGACTTCTAGAAAGTAATGTCACATACACTTGATTATATTTAAAAATAAACATTTTAACCTTCACTTTAACAATGGTGCCCAACAACAACTAGCAAGTTTTAAAAGCTCTTCTATGCATATCCTTATGGAGGCTCATGGCTACAACTTACGATGGAGAATCCTTTTTTTTGTCAGTGGTGGTGGCTCTTTCCTCTTGATATGGTGGTGGATATATAGGCTACTCACCCTAATATTTGAGTAGTTGGGTTTACAAACCCTCAACGAGCTCTAGTTTCTACTTATGGACCAATGGATGCAAACTTTGATTTGTGGATTACTCACAATAGCCAAGGATCTTAGTGGAAGTAGCTAATGACCTTCTTAACTTCTTTGGTTCTTTGAAACCTTGCTAAACCTTGCTCTGATGCCACTTTCTATTTATATGGAAAGATAAACACACAAACAGGAGAAAAATAAGTACACAAGCTTCTTCTTGAATAAATAAGTTCTATTTATTAATTATTTTCTCATATACATCCACTGAGTTGCTGTTATTCTCTCTTATTACTTCACATTACAATGACCCAGCCATGAGCATATAAGCACTAAACTTTCTAAATACGGAATCATGCAAACTCTAAAGTTATTTTCTTCATGCAAACTATGACTTGACGCTTTAACTAAACTTTTCTAACTTAACTTTAACATAAATTGACATTTTTCTTTTCCTCCACTTAGCTTTTCTTGACAAGGCATTACCTTTTTAACTTTGACCAACTTTACTTCTCATATTAGACTTAATAATACTTAACTTGCTTTCCTCCACTTAACTTAACTCTTCTTACATTGCATGCATACCAGAGTACTTACTATTTCTATCAAGATTGAGAAATGAGTGACTATAGGGGCATGACAATAGATTTTTAGGTTAAATTAAATTTTATGACACTTTTGTGAGAATCGAGGGCCGAAATTTTTTTTCAACAATAGTTCGACCGAACATTTTACAAAGTTCGGCCGAACTTTGTAATAGTTCGGTCAAACTTTTTTATAAAGTTCGGCCGAACTCGTGATTCCGTTTAGATTGACGACACACTGACGGCGCGGGCAAACAGAATTTTTGCCGGGAATTGGAAAATCGGCATCAAAAGTTCGGCCGAACTATGAGTTCGACCGAACTTTTTTTTTTTAAATAGTTCGGCCGAACTATTTTCTATAAATAAATCGCCTACGAAGGTTGATGGTTTACAGTTTTCATTGTACGCGCATTTTTTTTGCTCTGTCTGCGTTGTTGCTACTCCCGGCCGCCGTGGTGCTCCCACCGTCCCCGCTCGTCGAGTTACTCTGCATCCAGTAGAACTTCTCGCTACTACATGTGGGGGTGTTTTAAGACAATAGTTAAGACAATTTTACAGTGAATTGTCTTAATTAGAGACAAAAAGAAAATTGTGTATTGTCTTTAAGCGGGTGTCTCAAATTTAATGTCTCAAAATTAATGTCTCAAACAATTGTCTCAAAATTAGTGTCTCAAACAATTGTCTCTATAAAGACAATATAGAACACATATTATTATTGTCTCTATAAAGACATAGGCGTTATTGTCTCTCTAGAGACAATTTCATTTGTCTACAATTTGTCTCTGTAGAGACACTTTCATTTTTGTCTTTGTAGAGACAATAACATTTGTTTCTTTATGGATAACAGCTGAGATCAAAAATGTATTGTCTCTATAGAGACTATATGTCCATAATTCAAACTATTGTCTCTCTAGAGACGATATGAAAAAATATTTTAAAAAAAATAAACAAATCATTTTAAATGTTATTTTAACGTGGTTTCAACATTTCAAGTTCCCAAATAGTGATTTTAATTACCTTAAAATCTGTTTTTTATGGAAAGAAAAAATAAATTCCATTTTTTTTAAAGCTAACAACAGTCATTTTAAATCTAAGTGAATAAACAATTTCCCAAAACTTAACAATTCTGGAAAGCAACCTTGAAAATAATAACGCATCACACTTATATTCGCTGAAAATAAATTCATGCCATTGAATTTGAACATACAAGATCCTCATAATTTGGAACTTCATTTCATGACTATTATGAGGTAAAAGAAAAATGTACAATATTCTCCATTTTACAAAGAGAGTTTAATCTCTGACATATAAATCGAAAAGTTTGAATCACATTAAATGCTGGAAAAATAAATTCATATCCAGTGGTTAGCTCCACCATTTCAACACCTTTGTATAATTGGAATTGGCTTCCTTGATAACAAAAAATAGCAAAAATGTATATGCATCCGAATGTACAATTGATTTCCCAATTTACACTTAATTCCAGTGCTGTCATAAGGATGTTCTGTTGACAGAGGATTATCCACATATATTCTAGTTTTCTTACATTTGGGAGAGGAAAGGAATCAGGCTTGGTCTGATTCTTGTCCAAATCTGGGTGCTGCTGCACATTGTCTCTAGATACTTTATATTTAGAATTGGCCACCATATGACTTGAGCTGCTCAACTTATGTCCCTGCTCCGTGACAACCTGAATTTGAGTATTCCTTTCCAATTCCCCCCTCTTTCCCTTTTTCTGGCTCACAGAAAGCACTGATATCCCTCGCATTCATTCATATCTATGAAATATAGGATTTCAATATCTCAACAACCTTTAAATCTAATGTAGGGACGAAAACCATCTTCATTTCTGGTTGCTCTGGACTGTCAAAACAAAATTCCAAACATAAGCTGCGATGCTTAAACAGTTCAAATGACTCGTTAATAATGCTAAATTTATTGAAATATGTTTTACAGACCTCCTCCTGCGATGTGATTTGAGCAGGATGTGTTGTACATATTGTTACATAGGGAAAACCAACCCCCAGTTCCCAGGGAAGTGAATAAGTTGGCAGGGTTGACCTCCAACACCCTTGCATAGAGAGCAGTGTGCAATTGCCCGAAGAGTGCCAATTCCCAATTCCCCACTGTTTAATTCAGCAAAACTGAACTCTCATCCTCCAAACTATCAAGAGTAATTTCCCATTGTTCCTTGAGAGTTTCCATTTCGTTCTCAACAGCATCTTCAAACTGCACTCTCATCCTCCAAACAAACGTTTAAGAGTACCTTCCCACTATTCCTTGAAAGTTTCCATTTCGTTCTCAACAGCATCTTCTAACTGCACAAAATACATAATCTGTCTAGTTTCAATATGCATAAACATAAGCAACAAACTCTCAAAAAGGAAAACATAGGTAAAGGAGGCTCTTACATTTTTGCCCGTTAATGACTCCGATAACTCAGACCCAACATCCCTTTCAACATGGAGAAGTGTTTCTTCCTCTAATGATTCTTGAGCTTCCGCTGCCTAAAATATTGAAGATTACATATCTATGTAACTTTAAGATGGGAGGGCCTTTTCATATTGAAAAAAATCACTACACCAAAGGAACTGATGAACTCATTATACAAGCAAATATCTTTGCAGCTCGA